>JAVJIF010014266.1:0-111800 GCA_038442645.1 Agave tequilana
AATCGAAGAAATCTACATTAATATATATATGAATTAGAAATCGAAGAAATCTACATTAATATATATATGAATTAGAATTTGCGAACTTTTCACATACCGACTTTTACATGAATATTCTATTTATTTGGTATTTTAAATCAAATGCGAATAATCCAGATCTTTAAATAACGTTGCATAATGAAGTATAAAGTTTATGTGATTTTTCAGATTTTATTTACTATTTTTATGTGGTTTAAATGGTTTAAAACATGAAATTTTCTTAACGGGTCTGAAAATAAAATAGCGGGTTCAATCTTTGAATGTAGTGGTTCAGTCCCATATGTGCTGCAATTTACTCCAAACTTTTTCAGTAGATGGTAGGAGTTATCTAGATAATTATGCCTATTTTTATTTTTTTTTTCAAATTTTATCTAGCTAAAAAAATTGTTTTTCAAACTTATAGGGTCTGTTGTTGTAATTGGGCGGATTAAATGAATTGGGCTTCATTTATTCTCTATTTTTTCTTTTGTTTTCTGGCCTGGCCCATTGGCCAGGCCAAGTTTTCCTTTTCATTCTCTTTTTCCTTTTCTTTATTTCTTTTTTTCTATTCTGGCCTGGGCCATTGCGGCCCAGCTCTGATTCTTTCTTTCTTTTTTTTTTTCGGACCTTGGCCTGGCCCATGGAGCCAGGCCCAGGGCGTGCTCTCGGGCCTGGCCGAGAGCAGGCCAAGGAAAAAAAAAAAAATTTTTTCGGCCCAGTGGCTGCCCAGGCCACTGGGCCTGGGCAACCGGGTGCGGGTCTGCACCCCGGGTCCGGTGCAGACCCGACTGCAGCGCCCTGCTCTCGGCCTTTGGCCGAGAGCAGTGGCCCTCAAATTTTTTTTTTTTAAATCCTAAATACATGCCATATACATATATACATACATTGATATATTTCAACCTTTCTAACTTTTTTTTTCCATAAATAATACCTTGATATATTACCCTAAATTTTTTTTTGTGAAGGGAAATTTAGTTATTTAGTGATTTATTTAAGATGCAACTATTTAATTCAATTCTTTTTTTTCCAGAATTTCCTTTAAATTTTCTATAATCTAATTTGGTAATAAATCTTACTTGTTTAGGTTTTTAATTAAACAAGGTGTTACATTAATGATTCCTAGAAAGTAAATCTACGCATGGCAATTTAAATTTTATGGATATATATATATATATATATATATATATATATATATATATATTATACACTTTATTTTATTTGTATTATATATATAGTATTAGATAAGATTAAAGTTCATACAAGGAGAAATTCAAGCATGACATATCATAAATTATAATTCATTAATTATTTAAATCTAGGGGAAATTTACGTTTTATAAGATGATTCTTAGACATGATAGATTTAAGATCTAGTTTAACAACTTAATCTAAATAGGAACAAATAAAATCATAATGTTTTTAAAATAAAATCTAACTTCTTAAAATGTTTAAAACCTACTTGGATAGATTTCTCCTTCGTCTGCTCCTCAATCTCCAACTGCTTCCCAACCTCCAAGCGGTTCTTCCGTCACGATCACGATCAGTTCCAGAACGGTGAAGGATGAGGACGAATGATGGATTAAGGCTTCTTTCTAAAACTATCGCTCTTTTTTTTTTGTGTTTCTGTCGTAAAGGAACAGAATAAAAAATACGGTAATATATTAGGATAGAATCTTTTAGGTTAGGATTTTTTTAGGGATCAGTTGGTTAGGATAAAATCTAGGTTGTTAAGATAATAGATCCCGAAATATCTCCTGAGATCTTTCAGTTAGAATTTGAATTTTTAATTTTGACTTTGGGTTATTTAAATAATTTAGCTCTCTTTTTAACCACACGCCAATGTGGCATCATGGTTTAGGCATTAGGATTTGTTACAAAGGGACGGAGTTCGAAACTTGGCATATAAACATATATATATATATATATATATATCTATATATATATATATATATATATATATATATATATATTATATATATATATATATATATTTATAATTATTTATTTATTATTATTATTTTTATTTATTTATTTATTCATTTTTATTTTTTTTGTATTATAAAACAATAGTATTACATTCTACCAACCTAATAAGAAAATTTTGTCCTCGAAATTTAAATTCAAGAGGAAGAAAGAAGTTACCTAATCGCCTTGAAATAAGTTGGGGATAGCGATCGCGAATAATGTCCTCTCGCTCCCACGTCGCTTCTCCCGGAGATCGCCTGCCCCAAGACACCAGAACAAGTGGGATGATCTGCTTCTTCAGTTCCTTGGTAGTCCGGTCCAGAATAGCCATAGGTTTTCAGTGTAGGATAAATCCGGCCGAAGCTCCAGCTCAGTATGATCCAAAACATGATTATCATCTCTGACATACCTCTCAACTGAGAAACATGAAAGACATCATGCACGCCATCCAAAGATGGGGGTAACGCCAGTCTATAAGCCCTTCTCCCAGACGCTCCAGAGCTCAAAGGTCCAATGACCTGGGACTCAGCTTCCCCCGACTACCGAATCTGATTACTCCTCTCATTGGAGATATCTTCAAAAATACCTTGTCTCCAGCCTCGAACACCATCGGCCTTCTGCTCAAATCCGCCCACTGTTTCTGTCTATCCTGAGCTGCCTTGAAACGCTCACGGATGACCTTAACTTTCTCCACCGTCTGAACTATAATCTCGGCCCCAACAACCGCCTATCACCAATGTCGTCCCAACATAAAGGAGACCTACACTTCCTCCCATATAAAGCTTCAAAAGACGCCATCTTAATACTAGCCTGATAGCTGTTGTTATAAGCAAATTCCGCCAAGTGCAAATGATCCTCCCACGATCCCTTGATGTCTAGCATGCATGCCCTCAACATGTCTTCGAGAATCTGAATTGTCCGCTCTGATTGTCCATCAGTCTGCGGATGATATGCAGTGCTGAACTTCAAGCGGGTTCCCAAACTTTCCTGAAGACTTCTCCAAAGTGGGATAGAAATCTAGTGTCTCTGTCAGACACAATGCTGACTGGCACACCATGGAGCCTCACCACCTCCTGCATATACTTCTCTGCTAACAATTCCGTAGACTGCCCCAGTCTGAAAGGAATAAATGTGCTGACTTCGTGAGGCGATCCACTATAACCCATACTGCATTATTCCCCTTCTGGCTGCGAGGTAAAGCATGACGAAATCCATAGTGATGTGCTCCCACTTCCATTCTGGAATTGGCAGAGGTGAAGAAGTCCCACTGTCCTCTGATGTTCTGCCTTCACCTGTTGGCATACTAGGCACTTTGCCACATACCGAGCAATCTCCCTCTTCATCCCATGCCACCAGAACCGTTGCTTCAAGTCTTGGTACATCTTTGTCCCCCCTGGATGTATAGAATAAGCGAGCTATGGGCTTCAGCCAACACTTCTTGTCTAACCTCTCCTTTTGGTACACAAATTCTGTTACCAAAACGGAGCGTCCCATCTGCATGAATCTGCATATCTGACCTCAACCCGGCTTCCACTTGTTCCTGAATTCTTGCAATTTAAGATCCCCACTTTGAGCTTCCCTGATCTTCTCCAATAGGATTCGTTGAATCTGCATGACCATCAATTGGCCGGGAGATATTGCCCTTCGAATTACCATCAGGTCCATTCGCCTCATCTCCTCGAATAATTCTTTCTGTTGAGTGATCTGCATTGCCATAGACACTTCCGGTTTCCTGCTCAAGGCGTCTGGTACTACATTGATCTTTCCAGGGTGATATTGTAGATCAATATCGTAATCAGCCATCAGCTCCAACCACCTCCTCTGCCTCATGTTTAGCTCCTTCTGAGTGAAGATGTACTTCAAGCTCTTGTGATCGGTGTAGATTAGCACCTGATCACCCAACAGATAGTGCCTCCAAATTTTCAAGGCGAAAATCACTGTTGCCAACTCCAGATCATGCGTAGGGTAGTTCCTCTCGTGGCGCTTGAGTTGCCTGGACGCGTATGCTATCACATGCCCATGCTGCATTAGCACACATCCCAATCCTTTCCCTGACGCATCGCTGTAAATGACCATACCACCGGTTCCATCAGGCATCTTCAAAATTGGAGCCGTCATCAACCTCTTCTTCAATTCTTTGAAGGCACTGGCACACTCCGCTGTCCATACATACTTCTCCCTCTTCTAGGTAAGCTTGGTCAGAGGTCCTGCAATTCTTGAGAAGTCTTGCACGAATCTCCGGTAGTATCCAGCTAACCCCAGAAAGCTCCTAATTTCGGTTACTGATTTCGGGATAGGCCAATCTCTCACTGCCTGAACTTTGCTGGGATCCACTGAAATGCCTTCTCCCGTAACAATAACCCCAAAAATGCCACGTTCTTAAGCCAGAACTCACACTTGCTTAGTTTGGCATAGAGCTTCTCCTACCGAAGTGTCTACAACACGATTCTCAAGTGCTCAGCATGTTCTTCCTCGCTCTTAGAATAAATTATAATATCATCAATGAATATTACTACGAACTTATCTAATAATGGAGAGAACACTCGATTCATCAAATCCATAAAGATTGCTGGAGCATTGGTCACTCCAAATGGCATGACCAAGAACTCGTAATGACCATAACGAGTCCTAAAAGCCGCCTTCGGAATGTCTTCCTCCTTCACCTTCAGTTGATGATATCCAGACCGAAGATCTAACTTTGAGAATACCTTAGCTCCAGTTAGTTGATCAAACAAGTCATCTATCCTAGGCAAAGGATATCTATTCTTGATAGTGACCTTGTTCAACTCCCGATAATCAATGCACATCCTTATGCTACCATCCTTCTTCTTTACCAATAACACTGGAGCTCCCCAAGGTGAAACACTGGGCCTGATGAAGCCTTTATCCAAGTATTACTGCAGTTGCTTCTTCAATTCGGCTAGCTCCACAGGTGCCATTCGATATGGTGCTTTAGAAATAGGGGCAGTACCTGGGATGACTTTGATAGCGAACTCCAAGTTTCGATCTGGCAGAAGTCCTGGTAGGTCCTCTGGAAACACATCTAAAAATTCCTCCACAACCGGTATCGGCTTCTCTTGAGTTTCTGCGGTGGCGTAGTCCCCTTGCAACTTCTGTCTGGATGCCTTCGATTCCCCGATGAACTGGAACTCGGATTGATCTGGAATCCTGAAGATCACGCTCTTATTCCGGCAATCAATCACCGCATGATACTTACTAAGCCATGTCATGCCAAGGATCACATCATATCCACCGGTGTCTATCATAACAAATCTGCCCTTAACTGTCTTCCGCAAATCTCCACAGAACAAGACTTACATACCCTACTAGTGGTTATAACCCCATTCCCGGTACTAATTTCCCACTGATTATCCATATCATTACAGGGTATAGCATGCATCATAACGAATCTAGTAGATATGTAGTAATGGAAGCACCAGAATCAAATAACGATACAACTGGAATGGAATGAACAGAATGGTACCTGCTACAACTTCCTCTGATGCCTCAGCTTGCTCTGCAGTCAGGTTGAAAGCCTGCCCTCTTCCACGTCCGATTCCTGGCCTCCTCTGAGCCTATTCAAAACACTGCCGCTGTGAAGGAAGTGGAGCTCCCCTACCTGCGGGCACCGGGTTCCTTTTAACTGCTTCTGATGTTGGAAGGGCCGGTATAATACTTCTCTGCTTGTTGACTGGACAGGCTGCCACCAGATGATCCCTAGATCCACAATTCAAGCATTGTCGGTTTCCCATCTACATTCCTTCCGTCCATGCCCTGGTTTCTGACAGAATCCACAAATCATCATCGGTGGGGAAGGAGTGAATGGACGCTTGCTCTGTAAGACATTACTAGGTCTGGTTGTGGGTCCCCTGGAACTCTGGTCGAAAGGACGCTTTAATGGCCTCATCTGCAATCTGCTCCTGCTCTCCTTTTCCATCACCTGTTCTAGACCACGAGCAGCACCGAGAACCTGAGAGTAAGTCCTCAATTGTTGTATGACCAGGAACTTCTGAATATCCAGCCTCAGCCCTTGTTGGAATCGGTTCGCCCGGTCTTCCTCCTCAGCTACCATATAGGGAGCGAATCGGCTTAGCCTCAGGAACTCTGTTGCATACTCATCCACCATCCGACTCCCTTGTCGTAAGTTGATGAATTGCTGCTCCATCTCCCTTCTAGCAGTCTTGGGGAAGAACCGCTCATAAAAGCTCTCTGAGAACCTCTCCCATGTGACCGGCTTCTCCAATCATTCCTCCTCAGCGAGCCACCATATTCGAGCCACATCAGTCATTTGGACCTTGACTACCTCCACCTGATCCTCCGCCGGAACTCAAGCTGCATTCAGGAGATTGGTCATATCAACCAGCCATTGCTCTGCTTCCAAAGGCTTTTCTGTACCAGTAAAAGTGGCTGGCTGCAACCTCCTGAAGTCTGAAATGTTCCCGGGTTTTGGTCCCCGAGGAGCCGCAGACCTCTCCATGGCCTCCATGGCTGTCTGTTGTGCTGCCACCAATCCATCTCAAAGAAGTGCTGTCTGATGCTGCTGGTGATTCTACCAGGCCCCGGAGTAACCCCATCAAATCAGTGGCATCTTCGCGAGCAGCGATGCAGGCAGAGGGAAGTCGTTGAGCCATTACTCTGAGGAAAAAAAATATTAATTAAAATATGGTGACATACTTGTACTTGTAGCTGGATTACTAAACCTTGTACTGTTGGTAAGAGCCTGACTATTTACACAACTATACACTTGAATAACCTGGTCTGATATAAAAAAAAAACCCTGTCACGCCCCGCAATCATAATACTCATAGAAAGGGGTACGGACGAGAGCCGGCGACGTATTTTTTATTTTTTTTTAAAACAAATACGTTAGGCCTCAGTCCATTGCTTCAAAATAAAACAAGGTTTATTCATTATTCTAGCTAGAAGAAATCAAATACATAATGTCACCAAAGGTTTTTTTACTTATTACAACACAATGAAATCATAGGAAACACAATAATAAAAGTCTCTCACATGAAAAGATAGAAAAGATTTATCTACTGAAGATCAGCAAGGTGCCGAAGTACTCCTGCTCCTGAAGAGTCTCTGGATCAGAACCTGAGCAAGCAAACTCAGGGTCGTCAATAGCGACCTAAGTGAGTGATAAAAAGAGGGGATATAAAGAAACATGCAAAAGTAATAACAACATGCATAACTAATATAGTTTTCATTCTAGTAATTAGCATATCAGAATCATGTTAAAGCACAGTAATATACGCCACATAACCATTTATAAACTGTAATTTATCCAGATAGGGTAATGTTGTCAATATGTCTGTGCATGTTTATTCTCAATGTCTTATTGTTTGAAATTGATAATTGGAGACGGTAATTTGTGTTTTAGGTGGGTTCCGTACATACCCGGAACCACGGCCCAATCACCTGGCGCTGAACCAGGTCCTACCGCTAGGTAGTCAATATCAATAACAATACAATGTGTCAATAACGATAACAATGTGAACAATACGGGATGTCAGTCATCCCCCGGAACCCTGCAGTGGAACCATATTTCGGCTGCGCAACCTATATCCTAAGTCCACCCAAAATACCAACACCGTCTCCTTTATCAATTTTCCCATCCCCAATTGTAAGTTATCAATGATTATGTCATCTAAGTTGCTGGGTATGAACAATAACAATGACAATGACGTATGTGACAATGAAACAATGTCTTACCCAGTGACAGTAGTAACATGATCCTTTTTTTTCTTCAATATTCTCATGAACTAATATCATATGATCACTCCTATGATGTAGTCAACATATATAATAGAGAATTCAGTATCACATTCCTTTTCTGCAATTTTCAATAATTTCAATTACTTTTTGGATAATTTTCAATAATTAACAGTTTCACAATTATAATAATTTCTACTTCTATTGAGTATTCAATAAATTTCAATCAAAAATAATTTAGAGATTTCAGAAAACAAAATCTATTTATTCAACATTGATATTTGGGATCTTATACATTTCTGAACAATTTCTAAGTTCTAAGATTTTAACAATAAGTTTATTAGATCAACAATTCAATAAGAGCAACAATAAACATCTCAAAATAAACAAAATGACATATGTACAAAATATAGTGAGTAAAAGAACACTCACCTGGGCTATCACGCGTCCAAGCACCAATCGAAGAAATCTACATTAATATATATATGAATTAGAATTTATCGAACTTTTCACATACCGACTTTTACATGAATATTCTATTTATTCGGTATTTTAATCAAATGCAGATAATCCAGATCTTTAAATAAGGTTGCATAATGAAGTATAAAGTTTATGTGATTTTTCAGATTTTATTTACTAATTTTTATATGGTTTAAATGGTTTAAAACATGAAATTTTCTTAACGGGTCTGAAAATAAAATAGCGGGTTTCAATCTTTGAATGTAGTGGTCAGTCCCATATGTGTTGCAATTTACTTCAAACTTTTTCAGTAGATGGTAGGAGTTATCTAGATAATTATGCCTATTTTTATTTTTTTTTTTCAAATTTTTATCTTGCTAAAAAAAATGTTTTTCAAAACTTATAGGGTCTGTTGTTGTAATTGGGTCGGATTAAATGAATTGGACTTCATTTATTCTCTGTTTTTCTTTTGTTTTCTGGCCTGGCCCATTGGCCAGACCCAGTTTTCCTTTTCATTCCCTTTTTCCTTTTCTTTATTTCTTTTTTTCTTTTCTGGGCCTGGGCCATTGCGGCCCAGCTCTGATTCTTTCTTTCTTTTTTTTTTTTTTTTCGGACCTTGGCCTGGCCCATGGAGCCAGGCCCAGGGCTTGCTCTCGGGCCTGGCCGAGAGCAGGCCAAGGAAAAAAAAAAAATTTTTTTTCCGGCCCAGTGGCTGCCCAGGCCACTGGGCCTGGGCAACCGGGTGCGGGTCTGCACCTGGGTCCGGTGCAGACCCAGCTGTAGCGCCCTGCTCTCAGCCTTTGGCCGAGAGCAGTGGCCCTCAAATTTTTTTTTTAAATCCTAAGTACATGCCAATATACATATATACATACATTGATATATTTCAACCTTTCTAACTTTTTTTTTCCATAAATAATACCTTGATATATTACCCTAAATTTTTTTTTTTGTGAAGGGAAATTTAGTTATTTAGTGATTTATTTAAGATGCAACTATTTAATCCAATTCTTTTTTTCCAGAATTTCCTTAAATTTTCTATAATCTAATTGGGTAATAAATCATTACTTGTTTAGGTTTTTAATTAAACAAGGTGTTACATTAATGATTCCTAGAAAGTAAATCTACGCATGACAATTTAAATTTTTATGGATATATATATATATATATATATATATATATATATATATATATATATATATATATATATATATATATTTATACACTTATTTTATTTGTATATATATATATTAGATAAGATTAAAGTTCATTACAAGGAGAAATTCAAGCATGACATATCATAAATATAATTCATTTAATTATTTAAATCTTAGGGGAAATTTACGTTTTATAAGATGATTCTTAGACATGATAGATCATTAGATCTAGTTTAACAACTTAATCTAGATAGAAACAAATAAAATCATAATGTCTTAAAATAAAAATCTAACTTCATAAAATTGTTTAAAACCTACTTGGATAGATTTCTCCTTCGTCTGCTCCTCAATCTCCTGTAGGACCTTGCTCTGATACCAATTGTTGGTCCCCGAGATGATGTCAAATGCGGAACTATCTCTGTTGGCAATTATGGATCTAAAAATACCCAAGTCAACACAAAACTAAAACAAGAAGGATTAACGTTAAGCAATAAATAAACTTGCAAAAAGGAAAATAAATCTCAGAAAATTGACAAACGCAAATAAGAGAGATTTATCCTGGTTCGGTCCTCGTGACCTACATCCAGTCCCCAAGCCACCCGCTTGAGATTTTCCTTTATCCTTGATTTTGTACACCCAAAATCACAACCATGCACACCACTTGACAAATCCCCTTTGCCAAATGTGTACACCTTCTCTACATCCAAGAGAACACCTTCTCTTCCACCAAGAGAATAAACTTCACCTTGTACAACTGCCTCTACACCAAGAAGCCACCCATGTACAATGCTTGCTTTGAGTATTACAAATTTCCTATAAGCCTTGGTACAATGTGTGAACGTGGACAAGGTCTAGTATAGGAGAAACTTCAGAGAACTTCACAATGGAAATGTCTTTTGGTGAAGAACAGAAGTTGGGAAATCAGTTTTCAGGTTTTGCAGAATTTTGACTTGAAAAACTGAAGATTTGGATTGATGTTTGGCCTTTGGATTAACTACCCTTTTATATAGCTGAAGACTAGGGTAAGTTAGGGTAGTTATAGGTGCAATTCGAATGTTTGAAACGTTGGAATTCGTTGCACAAAAGACCAGATAACGAAAATTGTCCAACAGTCAGAAACTGTCTATAGTCGACTTGCCTATTGAGTTAGTCGACTATACTAGGCAAATTTCCATAGGTTAGTCGACTATGTTTGACCATAAGTCGACTAGGATATGATAAGTTCGAGTGACAGGTTTTTGGATAACTGAATCAAGTCGACTGCAACTAACTTATAAGTCGACTGGACCAGATATTAGTCGACTAGGGGCAAGGGATTAGTCGACTACAAGGTCTATTAGTCGACTAATATTGACTGTCAAGTCGACTAATGGACAAACAGAGAGTTGGGATCTTTCAGGACATAGTCGACTAGGAAAACTTATAAGTCGACTATACCATATATTAGTCGACTATTATTTTTTATAAGTCGACTAATACCCTATTAGTCTGCTAATAGAAAGGGTCAAGTCTGCTAATAGAAAGGGTCGAGTCTGCTAATAACAAGGGTCAAGTCTACTAATAGAAAGGGTCAAGTCTACTAATAGAAAGGGTCAAGTCTACTAATAGGTGATCAAGTCTACTAATATGATATGATATGTGTATGTGCATCAAGGATTTTTACATGCTATTTCATAATTACAAACCACATCATATCAACTCTCTTTGGGACATCTTGATCATGTAGAACTCTTGATTCTTCGTGTGTTAGAGCTCCAAATGAAATGCTTCACAAAGTCTTCATCAAAACAAGTTTCAACATCTCCAACTGCTTCCCAACCTCCAAGCGGTTCTTCCGTCACGATCACGATCAGTTCCAGAACGGTGAAGGGATGAGGACGAATGATGGATTAAGGCTTCTTTCTAAAACTATCGCTCTTTTTTTGTTTCTGTCGTAAAGGAACAGAATAAAAGATACGGTAATATATTAGGATAGAATCTTTTAGGTTAGGATTTTTTTAGGGATCAGTTGGTTAGGATAAATCTAGGTTGTTAATTTTGACTTTGGGTTATTTAAAATAATTTAGCTCCTTTTTAACCACACGCCAATGTGGCATCATGGTTTAGGCATTAGGATTTGTTACAAAGGGACAGAGTTCGAAACTTGGCATAAACATATATATATATATATATATATATATATATATATATATATATATATATATATATATATATATATATATAATTATTTATTTATTATTATTATTTTATTTATTTATTTATTTATTATTTTTTTGTATTATAAAAAATAGTATTACACCTATCCTTCTAGGCCCCCCTCGCGTCTCTCGAGTTTTCCTTCTGTAAACTCGTGAGTGCCATTTGTACTGTTTATACTTGTACATCTCTTTGTGTTCTCGCATTTATGCCTATCGGTGATGTATTATTCTTGTAATATTTGTCACATCTAGTGATAACTTTGTAATTGTACTCATATGTTGGAATGTATAATGCACCACGTGCTTCCGTATTCTGATTCTTGCCTGTACTGATGCTTAGCGTATATACGTGAGGGTATTTCTGACCTGCCTATATATATCGCAGTAACGTCTCTGTACCCGTGGGATCGGGGCGTCATAGGATAGTATCAGAGCCTAGGCTCTCACATCCTCGGTACGTCCAGATGGCAAATTAATGGTAAAGAAATTTACAACTGGAATGCATGAGTCCTAATTATATAGTCCAACTACAAGTATAGAGTTACCTATTCTTTCTTGATCATCCTTCCTTTGATTCCTAATCCCTTCCATCTTTCCACCATTATTGTTTTTCGAAGCCTTTATGCCAACTTAAGATATGGATAGACTAAAGAGTAGCGGCTGGCACTGAATGAAGTTATTATATGATCTCTTCGGCCAACTCTATGAAGTTCGGGTATTCTTAAAATTGATCCACGATCGGGTTATCTTTGAGAAGTCAGTATTCGGATATTTCTACGGTTATTCTCTATTCTTGGCTATAACCTTCAGAGTGATCGATACCTGGTATTCGGAATTCTTAACTTGCAGTCTTCTTTATTATGCTCCGTATTATCAGGGTTTTCTTCATCTTCGGTATTCTGGCTCATTCTCGAAGTAATATTAAGTATGCAGTATAGCGGGAATTCTATTGCAAGGCCATGTTATCAGGTCAGTATTATTCGACATCGTTCGAAGAGTTATACCGCAGGAAGTGCAGAAAATATTTGTATTTCGATTATTCTTCAGTCAACTTGAGAGCCCTACTTGCAGTGATTCATATCTTAATTGTATAACCCTTGTCCCTGTCCCTTTTGTGTTCATTTTACCCCTTATCGAAATTGCGAGGACGCAATTATTGTTAGGTGGATGGAATGTACACCCCTGTTCCCGGAATATGTACTTAGTTGCGTATTCATATTTTTTAATCATTTTTTTGATTTACTTCCTATATTTGTTTTGTATTATGAATTATTTATAAGATAATTTTGCCTTGGATCCGGATTCGTAGACTCGGAGTCAGCCCTAGTCTGAACCGGGGACCCGATCTTAGTGCATTGCTTGATTTGATCTTTCTGATATTTAGATTTAATCAATTTTAGTTTCAAATATCATTTTCCAATATTTTAGATTTTCTATGCTTTTCTAGAATTTTTCTGAATTAAATTGAAATCTTCAAAACCGGTGTCGACTAGTACCGCTGATCGATTCTCAGATTTTTAATTTACAAATGGAGTAGAATTTCTAGAAATGGCTTTTCACATTATTTTTTAAATCACATTTCCTATCTAAATACTTTTTCTTAGAATTTTCTGAATTTATCAAAATTTCACTGGATTTGGTGTCGGCTAGTATCGCTGGTTGATTCAAAGATATTTAGTTTACAATTGGAATTAAATTTCTGAATTCTACTTTCACATTGCTTCTTAGAATCATATTTTATTCTTTAATGGATTTTCTGGAATTTTTTAGAATTTATCAAAATCCGACTGACCCGGTGTAGACTGGTACCAACAGTTGACTTCAAGATTTTTAACTTGAAAATGAGATTTTATTTCTGAAAATTGATTTCGTATTATTCCTCAGGATGATGTTTTCTACTTCTGGGTATTTTTGGAGATTTTTCTGGAACGGTCGATATTTTCTGACTTATATAATATTATATTTTTTGGAATCTTTCCTTTCTTTCTTTCTTTTCCTTTCTTTTCCCCCATCACTTCACCGCCGACCCAGCCCACATGGGCCCGGTCACATCACTCCCCTCTCCCATCCATCCATCACCTCTATCCATCTTCCCTCTTTTCTTTTTCTTTTTCTTTTCTTTTTTCCTTATCATTCTTTCTCCCTTCTCTTCTTCTTCTTCTCCATTTGTGGCCGACGCTCCAACCGAGCCCAGCTCCGGTGCTCCGGCCTCCATCTCTGGCGAGAAGACCCCAACTTCGGTGGCCAAGCCCCAACTCCGGCGGCCAAGTCCCAATTCCAGCGGCTAAGCCCCTCTCCTCCATCTCTAACATCAACCATCTTCATCTTCTTCCTCCTCCAAACCACCACAATCTCCACCTTATTCTTCTTCTTCTTCTTCAAATTAGCCACTACTACCACCATCTTCTCCACTCCAACTCCACCCCCACAATACCATACTCCTCCTCTTCCTCCCATCTCCTTCAATTTCTCTACCACCACCTCAAATCACCACCAAAATCACCACCTCCTCCACCACCACAACTCTTCTCCACCTCCAAACCCAAACTCCCCCCTTTTCCCCCTCTCCTCTTTGGGGTGGCGCCGGACTTGGGCACCGCTGGCGCGTCACCGACAGCTGTGAGCGGCCAGGAGCCCCCTGGTCCCCTGTGCGTGAGCTGAGGAGGGGGCGGCAGCCCCCCTCTCTCTCCCCCCCTCTCTCTTTTCACTCTCTAATTCTCTCTCTCACTTCTCTCTCTCCCCTTTCTCTCTCTTCTCTTTGGCATGGCCGGCGCGGCCATCCCTGGCCGCCGGTGCCGGCCCTGGCAGGGCCACGGCTAGGCCTCCTGGCCTGGCCGTGGGCAACTGAGAGGGGGACAGCAACCCCCTTTTCTCACTCTCTCTTTCTCTTCCTCTCTCTACTCTCTCTACAATTTCTCTCACTCTCTCTACTATTTCTCTTCCTCTCTCCTCAGTTTCTCTTTCTCTCTCCAACTCCTCCGTCCTCTCTCTATAGTTTCTCTCTCTAAATCTCCCTTTCTCTCTCTAGACTTTCTCTCTCTACTATTTCTCTTTTCTCTCTAACTCCTTCTCTTTCTCCACTCTCTCCTATTCTCTTTCTCTCTTTAAAATAATTATATATATATGTATTTATTTATTATATTTATGGCGCGTGCGCAAGTTCCAGGGATTTCTAAGTTTTCGGCTTTTTCAGAGATTTAGGCGAGTGTCCTCGCCTCCATTTGGTTTTCCCCGCTTCGTCGGGTCGACATGTGTTTTATTATGTATTTATATGTATTTTGTATTGAACTGTGCCCCTGTATTTGTATGTGGCCAAGTGCCCGTGATTGTTCATGTATGTGCCGTGATGAATGCTTGTACTAGGATAGTTTACTTCATGCATATATACCATGCCTGTGATGTACTCTCTTTATTGCTTTATACCATGTGTGGCCGACCCTTCGTGATCGTTAGCCTCCAGGCTCCCTACTTGGCCTCCATGCCCTTTTAGTTTTTGGGCTTTCTACTTGGCCTCCGGCCCTTTCAGCCTCCGGGCTTCTCCACTCCAAGTTAGAGTAGATGCTATCACGCTTGTATGTATCCTCGTGTGGTACTAACATCTCGTGTAGGTGCTCTCGTACTGACTCTGGGTTTCTCCCCACTCCCGGCCTGGCTATCCAATGGTTTTAGGCCAGTACCCTTATGGGTTTCGTGATAGCTACTGAAAGTGTGCTTAGACCCTGAGCATACTTTAACCTCCGGGCTCTCGCCCACTAACTCGAAAGAGAAGTGAGCTTAGACCGTCAGGTCTTTCAGCTCGCCTAGTAGGCATGCTTAGCGCTCAGCGGTTTACCACTAGATTCGTCTAGGCGAGATGCTGCCAGATTTTCTACTCGCACTTTAAGCTGAGTTGTCCTGGTAACCTCGTCAGGCACTCTAGTGTTAAACACTGTTTGTTGTCCATACCTCCAGCTTGCTTACCTCCGCTTGGATGTCACTTGCTTACTAATTACCTGCTTTCTAGTCAATTAATTCTTCTATTAATGGTTGTAAAGAGTTTAAAATCTTACTAATACTATTTTTCCTGAAACTGTATGGTTTTCTGGTATTCGTGCCGATCTCGTTTATCATTATTGTTTCCTGTATCACTTGACAACTGATGTGTTACCACCTGACACCTGACATGCTACTACTTGACAATTGCTCCTTGTTATGACATGACTTGTCACCTACCTAATATCACCCTCCCGTCATGCTATCACTTGACACCCAGCATGATATATTTGACTCTTATAATTATCACGATAACGGGAATGATGTCCTGACATCTTGATTACAATCTTTATGTATTTCAGTACAAACGTACTCCTGATACACATGTATTCCTGACATTCTTGGCTTGTTCCTGCTCATTCTCGGAATCTGATAATTATCTAATAAACTGTAAAATGGGATAACTTACATCGGGTCTGGGAAAACTTACAGATATCAACATATGTTCGTGTTTAAAGTTGTATTAGGTATGTTGTGCAACTAAAACTTTCGGTCTGACCTGAGGGCCTCCAGGCGACCGAGGGGAGTGTTGGCTCCCTCCTTCCTGGTACCATCTTGATAAGGGCATCCTATAAGACCCTCCTGATCGCCTTGCGGTAGGTTTCGTTCTTGAACAACGGAACATCCTGGCCTGTGGTCCCGGGTATGCACGGGACCCACTGTAAACATTGTTCGTTGATACCCCCGTTTGTTTCCAATAATAACCTTGCTTTACTCAGATGTGGATATATGCGTGCTGGGACACTAATTCACATATCTAGACATCTGGGTAAGACGAGTAATAATAATAATAAAAGATGTCAACTATGTATTCGTTGTATGTTTTGCCAAGTATGCTTTCATCAGGTTTTACATCGGATTTCTGATTTATGATCATTACTATATAATACCTTATCCTGCTTTACCACTTGTATTCTATTCCACCAGTTTCATGCTCTTATCTTATCATACCATGAGTATTCCCTGCTTGACATCACTTATTATATATCTACCTGCTTCTATATGCCTGTCCTCACGACATACTTTTTAATGCATATTTATGGTTCGGATTTATCGATACACGTGTGCTTATCTTCGCACGCCACTTGGCATTCGCATCACCACTCTCTAGGGAGTTCTGACTCCGCTGGATTCTCATGTTTAGGTCCTGGAGTTTGCAGCGTGTGGATTCTCCCAATTGCTGACCTGAGAAGTGCAGCGATAGCGTGGATCTCCAGCAGACCGTCTAAAGCCTATCCTTCCAGGCCCCCTGCGCGTCTCTCAAGTTTTCCTTCTGTAAACTCGTGAGTGCCATTTGTACTGTTGATACTTGTGTTGGCCCAAAGGCCTATCACTCTAGTTTTGATGATGATCAACTCATGTAGTTATTGTACTAATAATCTTGTGTTTAATTAGTTTCAGATTTGTGATCAAGATCTTAGTAAGTGTGTAGCTTCAACAAAAGATTTAAAGTCAAGTTTTGGAGCTAGCACGGTTTGATTCAAGAGCTTGTGCATCAAGACCACATCTAGTACTCAAGAGGAGTCTAGCTCTATGGATCGTGTTTGGACCAAGTCAAGAAGATGAGAAGACTTCAAGATCAAGACTTGTGTCTAGGTTTGTTTTTATAAGATTTTGTTTTTAGATAAAATGTAAAGGATAGAATAGTTGGTGGATTGCTCAAGTATATCCTTACACACACTCTCTTGATTTAGATAAGTTTTCATAAAAGAATTTTCATTTTGGAAAAATACAAAAGAGTTTTCTTTTAGAAAAATACCGGTTTGGTTTTCGGTATTCAAAGTTTACATATTTTAACCAAAACCGTATTTAGAGCTTAATGTCAAAAACATAGATATTTCACCATGTATGTGTAGTGGATCATATCCATACACTCTATGCTTCAAATGAGTTTAAATATCTTATTTTTGTATTTGGAGAAGTTTGAAAAAATAAGTTTTAGAAAAATCAATTTTGGAAAAATACAGTTTTCGTTTTTAACCAAAATTTCTAAGTTACAAAAATAGTTCAAATTATTTGTAACATGTCTTGATTTTGGTCAAACATATTTGATTATCAAAGTATAATGTTAAAACTATTTTTGTAGATTTTTCATGATTTTATGGGATTTTATTTGAGCCAAAATGACCAAGTTTTCTTTCCCAAAAATCTATTTTCTGGCTTCAGCCGGTCGACCGGACCGGTCGACCGCGCGACGTGCACAGACGTGCACGCCAGTCTGGCTGGAGGGCCGGTCGACCGGGACGGTCGACCGTCCAGAGAGCTCTGCTCTCTGGAAAGCCCCGGTCGACCGGGCCGGTCGACCGGACAGAGAGTCTGCTCTCTGTATCCAGGCCTCGGTCGACCGCTGCCGCAACGGTCAGAATTCTGACCGTTGGCGGTCGACCAGGCGGTCGGCCGTCAGGCCATCTGGCTCCCAACGGCTAGTTTTTCTAGCTCTATAAATTGAGACATTTGAGAGCTGTTTTCTACAAGATTTTAAGAAGAGTTTTGGGCTAGTTTTCCCCATTCATTTCAGTGGTTATATCCACAAGTTTTAGAGCCAAATATTTCCAATCAAAAGGGGAGTTTACCAAGAGTGTTTTAAAAGTGATTTTCTTGAGTTTTTCCTCCACTATCTCTTTTCTTGTTTTCTCACACAACACTTGAGCTATCCATTGCTATATATATCCATAGGGATTTGTTGTGAGAGGATTTTAGGTGATCAAGAGTTGTGATCACCAAAGTTCTATTTTGTACTTGAGGAGGCGGACTTGCGGGTTCGCGGTGTTTCGGGTTCTAGTGAGAACTCGGTGTTTGAGGTGCGGCCTCGGCGAGCTTGTGGGCTTGCGGTGTGTACGGGACTAGAGAGTCCAAGGAGTTCAAGTGTGAACTCGCCTTGTAGGTGTTGCGGCACCAAGTGATCCGGTGGGATCGATTATAGTGGAAATCCTTCAAGTGTGAAGGCGGGGATGTAGAGCAAGTGTGCTCGAACCTCGAAACAAATCTCCCGTGTTTGCGATTGCTCTCTCTCTCTCTCTCTCTTTGTCTCTTACTTGTTTATATCTTGTATGCTTTTATTGTGCTCATCTTTATATGCTTGATATACATTTTGTGCTTAATTGTTATATGCTTGGGGATTGTTTGCTAACACTTGTATTTAACCAGAGAGCCAATGCGGCACCTCAACTCTTATTTAGAGGAATCTTGAGGAGTTAGTCCAGAGCCCTTCACGGGGAATTCGGTTACACTCTTGTGTTATACGTGGTGTTTAGTTTAAGAATTTTAATTTGCATCATATAAGTTTTTAATTCCGCATTTAGTGACCATTAGATTAGCCATCACCTATTCACCCCCCTCTAGGTGAATTTACAATTGGTATTAAAGCCAAGTGCTCTTGATTTGGGTCTTACAACCTAGAGTTAAAGATCCTCATTTTTAGGCTAATCACAAAATTTGTACACACACCATGGACTTCATGTCACCACCCACCTTTGACATTCTTAACATCCAAACTTGGAAGGTTAAGATGTCCTTATTCCTCAAAGGCCTAGGTATTCATGTTTATCTTGCTACCACTAATGATTCATATGTTAATAATAGCAAGTATATTGAGGCTAACTCAAAAGCCATTCATGCTTTGAAGAGTACCCTAAACAATGATTATTTATGTAGGGTTTCTAACATTGATTCGGCTTTTGTAGTATGGAATACAATTCTCTCCCTTGGCGAAAAAGAACAATACTATGCGGGGAGTGACTCAGATGTTGGAAGCAACACCTCCAACGTGTGCTACATGGTCCAAGGGGATAACCCCCTTGAGGTAACTACCGAATCTGAGGTAGAAGAGAATGACATGTCATATGATGAGCTTACTTCATTTTGTCAACAATTACTTGAAAATATGACATGCTTAAGAAAGATAATAAAAATTTGAAAAAGAATTTTGATTGCATGCTAAAAGAAAATGATTCTTTTAAAAATAAAGTTGCATGCATTGAAAAAGAAAATGAAAATTTGAAAAATGAAAATATTTCCTTGATGTCTAAATTAAATGATCTTTGTGAAGGAAACACTTCTTTAAAAAGAAAAATGGTTGAAAAAGAAAAAGAAAATGTTTCCAAAAAGAATAAAAAAAATGACTCTCATCATGCTTTACATGCCACCACTAATGAGATGAAATTTTTGAAAAATAAAATAAATTGTTTGAGCTCAACTTTGAGCAAATGTGCATTTAACCATAAGAGATTGGAGTCCTTGTTTTCAAAGAAACAAACTCCACATATTCATGCACATCACCCTCATCATGTATATGCACATTTTGTACGCCACAATCACACTCACACTCATATGCATCCTAAGGTGTACAAATGTACACATTGTGGCCGCAAAGGCCATTTAGCAAAATTTTGTTATGATAAGTAAATGTTTTTAATTTTGCTAACAAAAATGTCTGGGTCCCTTGTAAAACTAACCCCCAAGGACCCAAAAGAAAATGGGTACCAAAATCCCCACCTTGTGTATTTGATGTAGGTGAGGGCTCTCACATGACGTGAGAGATTTGGTGCCTTGATGGTGGTTGCACATGGACTCGATGGACACATATTTGATGCACCGCTATCAAGGAGGTTTGGTGGGACAACTACCATATTTTAGAGAATTGGAGTATAGTTCGTGTATTGGTAACTATCTCTAAAAACTCCTAGTTTATTTACATGCCCTTTTTCATATGTGATATTTTTAGCATGTTCATGTGCTTCATGTGGTAAATACTTGTTTAAATGTAGTTTTTATCAAAACTTGGATGTATACTTGTACAATAAGTGAGCAACAAATTGATTCATATATGTTTGCACTTCATTGTTCATTTGTACTCACTATATGCACATGTATAGCCTAGTTTTGATGATTCTTTCATTTACACTTGTTATTGCCTATTTTCATGTTTTTACTTCATGTATATACATTTTTATTCAAATCTAATAAATATACATGTATACCCTTTTTGAGTCTCTTGCCTTCATGCAAATTATATCATAGACTCTTTTTATGTTTGGGATATGTATGCATATTGTTAGTTTTGGATAATTCATACATATACCTAGAAGTTATGTTTAAATGAAAAATGATTTTTCATTTTTTTGATAAAATGATATTCATGTTTGTTTCGAGCTTCATTTATTATTTTCATGAAAAATACAAATTACATGATTCTTGCACACTAACACTTTATTTGTTTATTCATGACTTTGTTTCATGAACACTTTATGAGCCTTATCGATTTCGAGTGTCAATTCTTGTGTATTTGGTATGATTCATGAAAAACATATATTTTGATTTCATATTTTTTGAAGGATCTTTAACTAGTTTTTCAAAAAAAAAATTATTTTAACTAGTTATTATTCTTCATTTGGTAGTTATGAGTTATATACTTGATCTCAATTGGTATTTTCATTTTTATATACTCATATTTTGTTTCCTATATATATGTATGCTTCATTTCAAATAATATCAATTTCTATTGGTATTCTCTTTTCATACATATATAAGATTTATATGTGCTTGCTTTACAATTGGTTTACATATTTAAAAGCACATAGTTTATGCTAAGCTTAATTTAGCACTTTATTTTCAATTGGTATCTCAATTAATTTTTTAATAAGCTTATGCATGGTTTTTCAATTGATATCAATATGCTTCTATTTCAAATTTATTATAAATTTCAATTGGTATCAAGATGTTTTACCTATCTAAGAAAATTCAAAAATTATAATGTTTATTTACAATGGTATCTTAAAATTTGACTACAATTGGTATCTTAAAATTTTTGGTTTATAAGATATCTTAAAATTTGATTTTCGAAGAATTCTCAAAATTTGTTTTATTGAGAAAAAAATTCAAAATTTTTGTTTTAATAAGAAAATTAAAAATGTTTTGATTTGTATTTCCTATATGCAAGGGGAGCTTAACATCTCTTCTACATATAGATTCATGTTGAGTGTATCTTATATTGAGGAGCTTGACAACTCTTCTTTATGCGGTACACGTGTGTAGGGGGAGCTTCACATCTCCTCTTATGCATTACAGATTATGTGTTATGTGAATTAGGGCTTGTCATCCCTTCTTCATGTAATGAATAATAGGGAAGCTAACTTAGCTTCTTCCTCTTCATGAATGTATATCGCATATAACCTTTTATTGATTTGTTTGACGTTACCCCTTTATTGATTCTATGTTTCGGACAAAAAGGGGGAGAAAAATTTGTTGATTTTGTTTTTACTTTAACCCCTTTGTTGATGATTGACAAAAAGGGGGAGAAGTATTTTAGTATATATGCATGTTTTCCTTGCTTTATTTCCTTGCTTTATTCATAAAGGGTGAGTAGGATTTATGTTTATGCATATAGGTTTCGTGTTGCAAATAGGAGAAAAAGAATTTGATATGTTTTATGCTTGATTGGCATGTTTATCTCCTTATATTTGCATACATAGTTATGAGCATTCATTGCATATTTATTTGTTTATTTGTTATGCATGAGTTAAGAGGGAGCTTCCTTATCAGATTTGTGATCAAGATCTTAGTAAGTGTGTAGCTTCAACAAAGGATTTAAAGTCAAGTTTTGGAGCTAGCACGGTTTGATTCAAGAGCTTGTGCATCAAGACCACATCTAGTACTCAAGAGGAGTCTAGCTCTATGGATCGTGTTTGGACCAAGTCAAGAAGATGAGAAGACTTCAAGTGAAGACTTCAAGATCAAGACTTGTGTCTAGGTTTGTTTTTATAAGATTTTGTTTTTAGATAAAATGTAAAGGATAGAATAGTTGGTGGATTGCTCAAGTATATCTTTACACACACACTCTTGATTTAGATAAGTTTTTCATAAAAGAATTTTCATTTTGGAAAATGCAAAAGAGTTTTCTTTTAGAAAAATACCGATTTGATTTTTGGTATTCAAAGTTTACATGTTTTAACCAAAACCGTATTTAGAGCTTAATGTCAAAAACATAGATATTTCACCATGAATGTGTAGTGGATCATATCCATACACTCTATGCTTCAAATGAGTTTAAATATCTTGTTTTTGTATTTGGAGAAGTTTGGAAAAATAAGTTTTGGAAAAATCAATTTTGGAGAAATACAGTTTTCGTTTTTAACCAAAATTTCTAAGTTACAAAAATAGTTCAAATTATTTGTAACATGTCTTGATTTTGGTCAAGCACGTTTGATTATCAAAGTATAATGTTAAAACTATTTTTGTAGATTTGGTTCACAACGAGCATAATCTAAATATCCTATTACCGAGTTTGGTAGCATGAACGAGTCTATAATCGTTGTAACACGCAACCAAATACATGAACTCACACGAACACAAATATACACACGCACTGGTATACACCTATACACACATACACACCACATACAAACATGTATACAACTCACACCCACATACATACATACATATATATATATACATATATATATATATATATATATATATATACATATATATATATATATATATATACATATATATATATATATGTACATATATATATATATATATATATATATGTATGTATGTATGTATATATATATATATATATATATATATATATATATATATATATATATATATATACATACATACATACATATATATATATATATATATATATATATATATATATATATATATATATATATATATATATATATATATACATACATACATATATATATATATATAAAAATAGATACATATATATACATATATACATATATATACATATACATATATATATATATATATATATATATATATATATATATATATATATATATATATATATATATATATACATATATATATATATATATATACATATATGTATATGTAGATGTACATATATGTATATATGTACATATATGTATATATGTACATATATATATATATATATATATGTATATATATATATATATATATATACATATATATAATACATATATATATATATACATACATATATGTATATACATACATATATATATATACATACATATATGTACATACATACATATATGTATATATATATATATATATATATATATATATACATACATACATATACATACATATATATATATATATATATATATATATATATATATATATATATATATATATACATACATACATATATATATATATATATATATATATATTATATATATATATATATATATATATATATATATATATATATATATATATATATGCAAGTATACACATACACACACATTATATATACATACATACATATACACACACGCAACCACTACACACATATATACATAAACTCTCATACATAATTACACATAAATATACAAACATGCATTTACCCATACTCATGCGCGTGCGCGCACACATGTAACATAGCATACACATACATAATACACAAAATACACACATACTAATACACACAACATATAGTAATTACATTAGATACACAAAATAAAAGAGGAGAGAGATGAAGATTCACACATGGGAGGAGGGCATGACGGAGCCTCGACGAGAAGGCAGACAATGACGGAGGCTCGCCGGAATGCTCGCGGAGGAGATCGTGGAGTCGCGGGCTGCCAGAGAGATGATGGTGGTCTGGCGGCTGCTCCGTGCTCTCGTGTGGCTCGCGGCACGGTGGAGGATAGCACGACCATGGGTGGCTGCATGGTGGTATTCGACTTGGATGGGGGTGGGAGCTACCGAGGGAGAGGAGGAAGTGGGCAGGGAGAGAGGGGGCCTGGGGAAGATTGGGCATGGCCCTGGTGAAGAGGGGAAGGAGATGGAAGAAGTGTGGATGGGGGTATGGCTCCGAGGGTGTGCAGATGGGGAGTTGGGGGGCGATTCAGTGCTCACGGCTAGGGGTTCGTCCTGGTACGACAGCAGACAATGAGGTAGGGTGTTGGTTTGGATGCGCGGCAAAGGGGACGTCATGGAGATATCGACCAAGGAGGCACGCGAGGAGGAGCTTGGACTGAGATGATCTCGGCCAAAGGTGCCATGGCCATGTGGTTTTGCGATGATGGGAGAAGGGGCGGGAGTCTCTCACCGGAGAAGATGGAGGATCTTGGGGGCAGCTATAATGGAGGATGAAAGTGTTGGCCCAAAGGCCCATCACTCTAGTTTTGATGATGATCAACTCATGTAGTTATTTTACTAATAATCTTGTGTTTAATTAGTGACAGATTCATTATCAAGATCTTAGTAGGTGCATAGCTCAACAAAGGATAAAATGTCAAGATTTGGAGCTAGCACGGTGTGATCCGAGGAGCTTTTGGATCAAGCTTAGACCAAGTCAAGATGATGAGAAGACTTCAAGATCAAGACTTGTGTCTAGGTATAAGATTTTTATTTTTAGTTAAAATGTAAAGGATAGAGTAGTTGGTGGATTGCTCAAGTATATATCACACACACACTCTTGATTTAGTTGTCTTTTCATAAAAGAATTTTCAGTTTAGAAAAGACTTTCATTTTGGAAAAATATCATGTTTGGTTTTTGGTATTTTCATATATACATATCTTTCAACCAAAACCAAGTTTATGCTTATTGTCAAAAACATAGATATTTCATCTTATTTGTGTAGTGGATCATATCCATACACTCTATGCCTTAATAAGTTCAAAATATCTTGTTTTTGCATTTGGTAAGTTTTAGAAAATACAAGATTATCTCTAACAATTTTTCTCCCAAGTGCTGACCCAGAACTGGCTTACGGGTCGACCGGGAGGTCGACCGGAACCAAGGGCAGGTCGACCGCAAGGTCGACCGACGTGCACAGAGCCGTGCACGTCTGGCAGTTCAGTGGGCGGGTCGACCGGGCGGGTCGACCGGAACTGAGAGCAGTGCTCTCTGTTCTTTTGGGTCGACCGGAGGCTCCAACGGTCGGATTTTTGACCGTTGGAGGTCGACCGGCAGGCCTGACAGACCCCAACGGCTATATTTTTCTGGCCTATAAATTTGGGGGTTTTGTCATTGTTTTGTAACAAGATTTTAGGAGAGCTTTGAGCCAGTTTTCCCATTCTTTTAAAAGGGTTTTCTCCACATATTTGAGTGCAAATACTTCCAATCAAAAGGGAAGATTTTATTTAGAGTGTGTTAAAAGAGATTCTTTGAGTTTTCCTCCACCATCTCTTTCCTCGTTTTCTCACACATACACTTGAGCTATCCATTGCTATATCTAACCTATAGGGAGTGTTATTGTGAGAGGATTTTAGGTGATCAAGAGTTGTGATCACCAAAGTTCTACTTTGTACTTTGAGGAGGCGGAAGGTTGTGTTCGCATTGTTTCGGGTCCTAGTGGGGACTCGGTGATTTGGAGTTCTTGTGTGAACTCGGTGGTTTGAGGTGCGGCCTCGGCAAGCTTGTGGGGCTTGCGTGTGTACGATACTAGGGAGTCCGAGGGCTTGTAGGTGTTGCGGCACCGAGGAGAGAACCATTGGGATCTTGCATAGTGAAAATCCTTCGTGTGTCGAAGGCGGGGATGTAGAGCAAGTGTGCTCGAACCTCGAAACATACCCTTGTGTTTGCGATTGCCTTTTCTCTTTCTCTCCCTTACTTGTTTATATCTTGCATTCAATTATTGTCTTTACATTTACATGCTTGATATATTGTGCTTAAATTGATATACTTGCTTGGGATTGTTTGCTAACACTTGTATTCAACCAAGAGAGCCAATGCGGCACCTCAACCCATTCAAGGGGAATCTAGAGGAGTTTGTCCAGAGCCCTTCACGGGGAATTCGGCAACACTCTTGTGTTATACGTGGTGTTTAGTGTAAAAGTTTTAATTAGGTCATAATTGTTTTTAGCTTCCGCATCATTTGGCATTAAGTGACCATTAGATTAGCCATCACCTATTCACCCCCCCTCTAGGTGAACCTACAATTGGTATCAGAGCTTGGTACTCTGATTTGGGTCTAACAACCTTGAGTTAAAGATCCTCATTTTAGGCTAATCACCATATTTTGTACACACACCATGGACTTCATGTCACCACCCACCTTTGACATTCTTAACATCCAAATTTGGAAGGTTAAGATGTCTTTGTACCTCAAAGCCCTAGGTTATCATGTTTATCTTGCCATCACTAATAATGATTATTGTTTATATGGTAAGAATATTGAGGCTAATACAAAAGCCCTTAATGCTTTAAAGTCTACCCTAGATGATGTTTATTTATCTAGAGTTTCTAACTTTGATTCGGCTTTTGTAGTATGGAATACCCTCATCTCCCTTGGCGAAAAAGATCAATACTATGCGGGGAGCGATTCGGACGTTGGAAGCAACACCTCCAACTTGTGCTATATGGTCCAAGGGGATAACCCCCTTGAGGTAACTACCGAATCCGAGGTAGAAGATGATAATATGTCATATGATGAGCTTAGCACTTTTTGTCAACTATTGCTTGAGAAATATGACATGATTAAAAAGGAAAATAAAAATTTGAAAAAGAACATTGCTTGCATGCATATAGAACAAGATTCATTTAAATCTAACATTGCATGCTTAGAAAAAGAAAATAACAATTTGAAAAAGAATTTTGATTGCATGCTTAATGAAAAATTAGTAACTAAGGTTGTATGCTTAGAAAAGGAAAAAGATGTTTTGAATAATGAGAATGTTTCTCTTATGTCTAAATTAAATGAATTGTGTGAAGGGAACACTATTTTGAAGGATAAAATTGATTTGGTGGAAAAACAAAGAGAAGTTATTTTTCAAGAAAATAAATCTTTGAAAAGAAAAATTTGTGAAAAAGAAAAAGATTTTGTTTCTAAAAAGAAAAAGAAAAATGATTCTTTATCTCATCATGCTTTACATGCCACCACTAATGAGATAAATGTTTTAAAAGATAAAATTAATATTTTGAGTTCAACGTTGAACTCTTGTGCATTCAACCATACTAGATTGGAGTCTATGTTTTCAAAGAAACAAACTCCACATGTTCATGCACATCATAATCATGCATTTGCTTATGTTGCACAACATGATCACACTCCTACACATAAGCATACTAAGGTGTACACATGTACACATTAGTGGCCGGAAAGGCCATTTAGCAAAGTTTTATTATGATAGGATACATCATTTAAATTTTGCTAATCATAAAAATTTTTGGGTTCCTTATAAGACTAACCCCAAAGGACCCAAGAAAATATGGGTACCAAAACCCCCACCCCATGTTTTTGATGTAGGTGAGGGATCTCTCAAGACGTGAGAGACTTGCTGCCTTGATGGTGAATGCAAATGGATATAATGGACACACTTATTGATGCATCTCTATCAAGGAGGTTTTGGTGGGACAACCACCATGATTGGAGCTTTGGAGTTGATAACAATCTCTAAACTCCTATTTTATTTATGTTTATGCTTGTTCATTCATAATATTCATACCATGTTCATGTTTTATGTGCTTCATGTGGTAAAAACATGCTTAGATGTAGTTTTTATCAAAACTTGTATTATACATGTACAAATAGTGAGCTACATTTGTTTTATATATGATTTGCACTTCATGCTCATTTGTACCCACTATATGCACATGTATAGGCTAGTTTTGATGATTCTCTCATTTATACATGGTTTGCCAATTTTTATGATTTTACTTCATGTATATGTATTTTTAATTCAAATCTAATAAATATACATGTATACCCGTGAGTCTCTTGCCTTCATGCAAATACATTTGATAGACTCTTTTATGTTTGGGATATGTATGTGTATTGTTAGCTTTGGATAAATCATACATATACCATGAAGATTAGTGTTTTAATGAAAAATAATTTTTCATGTTTTGTAAAAATTTGATACATGATCATTTTTGGGCTTCATTGTCTATTTTCATGAAAATACCATTTACATAACCTTTGAACACTCATCTTTTACTTTTTAAGATAATTTTGAGCTTTATGGACTATGAGTGCTTGAATTTTTATGTATTTAGTATAATTCATGAAAAACATATGATTTCATGTTTTTTGAAGGATCTTTAACTAGTTTTTTTTCAAAAACTAATTTAAACTAGTTATTTATTCTTCTATGAGATATACACTTGATATTACTTTATGTCAATTGGTATCATTGGATCATTTCAATTGGTATAAATACGATTATTCTTTTTGTATATACTCATGTTTCGATTATATGTATGTATGCTTTCAAATTCAAATTATATCAATTTCTATTGGTATTCTCTTTTCATACATATATGTGTTATTTGTGCTTAGTTAAAATTGTCTTACATATTTAAAGCACAAAGGTTATTAATGCTAAGCTAAATTCAAATCTTATTTTTCAAGCTTATGCATTAGTTTTTAAATTGGTATCAATATGGTTGATCATTACTTTACTATTGATCACTATTTTTACAATTGATCATTTTCAAAATTGATATCAAAATTCAAAATTTGTTTTATCGAGAGAATTCAAATTTTTGTTTGATAAAAAAAATTCAAAATTTTTGATTTGTATTTCCTAAATGCAAGGAGAGCTTAACATCTCTCTTACATATAGATTCATGTTGAGTATATTATAAATTGAGGAGCTTGACAACTCTTCTTTATATGATATACGTGTGTAGGGGGAGTTTCAAATCTCCTCTTATGCATTACATAATATGTGTTATGTGAGTTAGGGTTTGTCATCCCTTCTTCATGTAATGCATATGTGTAGGGAAGTTAACTTAGCGTCTTCCTCTTCATGAATGTATATCGCATATAAATCTTTATTGATTAATTTGTATTACCCCTTCTTTGGTTCTTTATTTCGGACAAAAAAGGGGAGAATTTTTTGATGATTTTGTTTTACTTTAACCCCTTTGTTGATGAGTGACAAAAAGGGGGAGAAGAATTTGAGGTTTATATGCATGTTTGCGAAAGATTTATGTTTATGCATATATGTTTTTGTTTTGCAAATAGGAGAAAAAGATTTGATTTGTTTTATCTCCATACATTTGCATACATATTTATGTGCTTTCATTGCATATCTATTGTTTATTTGTGATGCATGAGTTAAGGGGAGCTTCTTTGAAGCTTTACTTTAATCCATGCATATATAACTTCATGAGTTTTGTTAACATCAAAAGGGGAGAGATTGTTGGCCCAAGGCCCATCACTCTAGTTTTGATGATGATCAACTCATGTAGTTATTTTACTAATGATCTTGTGTTTAATTAGTGACAGATTCATTATCAAGATCTTAGTAGGTGCATAGCTCAACAAAGGATAAAATGTCAAGATTTGGAGCTAGTACGGTGTGATCCAAGGAGATTTTGGATCAAGCTTGGACCAAGTCAAGATGATGAGAAGACTTCAAGGGAAGACTTCAAGATCAAGACTTGTGTCTAGGTATAAGATTTTTGTTTTTAGTTAAAATGTAAAGGATAGAGTAGTTGGTGGATTGCTCAAGTATATATCACACACACACTCTTGATTTAGTTGTCTTTTCATAAAAGAATTTTCAGTTTAGAAAAGACTTTCATTTTGAAAAAATATTATGTTTGGTTTTTGGTATTTTCATATATACATATCTTTCAACCAAAACCAAGTTTATGCTTATTGTCAAAAACATAGATATTTCATCTTATTTGTGTAGTGGATCATATCCATACACTTTATGCTTTAATAAGTTCAAAATATCTTATTTTTGTATTTGGTAAAGTTTTAGAAAATACAAGATTATCTCTAACAATTTTTCTCCCAAGTGCTGACCCAGAACTGGCTTACGGGTCGACCGGGAGGTTGACCGAACCAAGGGCAGGTCGACCGCAAGGTCGACCGACGTGCACAGAGCCGTGCACGTCTGGCAGTTCAGTGGGCGGGTCGACCGGGCGGGTCGACCGGAACTGAGAGCAGTGCTCTCTATTCTTTTGGGTCGACCGGGCGGGTTGACCGGAGGCTCCAACGGTCGGATTTTTGACCGTTGGAGGTCGACCGGCGGGTCGACCGGCAGGCCTGACAGACCCCAACGGCTATATTTTTTCTGGCCTATAAATTTGGGGGTTTTGTCATTGTTTTGTAACAAGATTTTAGGAGAGCTTTGAGCCAGTTTTTCCCATTCTTTTAAAAGGGTTTTCTCCACATATTTGAGTGCAAATACTTCCAATCAAAAGGGAAGATTTTATTTAGAGTGTGTTAAAAGAGATTCTTTGAGTTTTCCTCCACCATCTCTTTCCTCGTTTTCTCACACATACACTTGAGCTATCCATTGCTATATCTAACCTATAGGGAGTGTTATTATAAGAGGATTTTAGGTGATCAAGAGTTGTGATCACCAAAGTTCTACTTTGTACTTTGAGGAGGCGGACGGTTGTGTTCGCATTGTTTCGGGTCCTAGTGGGGACTCGGTGATTTGGAGTTCTTGTGTGAACTCGGTGGTTTAAGGTGCAGCCTCGGCAAGCTTGTGGGGCTTGCGTGTGTACGGGACTAGGAAGTCCGAGGGATTGTAGGTGTTGCGGCACCGAGGAGAGATCTATTGGGATCTTGCATAGTGAAAATCCTTCGTGTGTCGAAGGCAGGGATGTAGAGCAAGTGTGCTCGAACCTTGAAACATACCCTTGTGTTTGCGATTGCCTTTTCTCTTTCTCTCCCTTACTTGTTTATATCATGCATTCAATATTGTCTTTACATTTACATGCTTGATATATTGTGCTTAAATTGATATACTTGCTTGGGATTGTTTGCTAACACTTGTATTCAACCAAGAGAGCCAATGCGGCACCTCAACCCATTCAAGGGAAATCTAGAGGAGTTTGTCCAGAGCCCTTCACGGGGAATTCGGCAACACTCTTGTGTTATACGTGGTGTTTTGTGTAAAAGTTTTAATTAGGTCATAATTGTTTTTAGCTTCCGCATCATTTGGCATTAAGTGACCATTAGATTAGCCATCACCTATTCACCCCCCCTCTAGGTGAACCTACAAAAAGTGTGGAGGGGATGCTGAGTTACCGGTGGTTGCTGTCGCCGGGAGGTTGGGGGAGATCTTGTTGCGGCTGTGGGAGTTTGGAGGATGCAACATAGAAGAAGGGGAGCTGCTGGGGTTTTGATGGTTAGTGTGGAGTGGCTCCAGAGTGCTGGTGATGGCGAAGACAAGATGGATGGGGAGAACGTGGCGATGATGTTGGCAGCAGGTTGATGGGAGGAAGGAGATAGAATTAGGGTTTATATTTAGATTAGGGTTTAGGATTAGGCTTAGGGGAAGATTATATATAGGTTATATTGGGTTTGGGCTTGTGGGTTTATCTAATGGGTTGTGGGTTTATAAGTCCAATGGGTATTGGATCATGGGCTAATGGGTAATTCGGTTTAGGCTTGAACTAATGGGTTAATGGGTATAGGATAATGAAAGAAAGAATAATAATACCAACACAATGCTAACCATAACAATAATGATAAATATAATAATGAACCATGTATTATTGGCCTAGAGGCCCTTCATTCTAGTTTTGATGATGATTAACTCATGTAGTTATAAGTTTACTAATAATCTTGTGATATTTAGTTTCAGATATTTGATCAAGATATTAGTAGGTGATTAGCTTCAACAAAGGTGTTTTGGAGCTTTCACATGGTGATTCAAGAGCTCGAGCGTCAAGTTCACATCTAGCACTAGGTTGGAGTCAAGCTCGGTGGATCACGTTTGGATCGAGACAACTTGGAGACGGAGTTCTACAAGAAGATCTTAGTTTATTTAGTTTAAGATTTTGTATAGATCATTATAAAGATTAGATAGTGTTGATATGCTCAAGTTCACAATACACACACAAGTTTAAAATGTTTATTCGTTTTTGGTTTTCGGTTTAACCGATCTTGGTTTTTAATGTCAAAAACATAGATATAATATCTTTCATGTATATTGGATTCTATTCATATACAACATGCTTCAAAGTTGTTTCAATATCATGTTTTTGTATTTATATGTGTTTTGGAGAAAACGGTTTTCCATTTCAAAATCCTAGTTTTTGGAAAATACAGTTTTTGGTTTAAGGTAAATTTTTAAGAACACAAAAATGGTTCAAATTGTTTGAAATATGTGTTGAATTTTTGTCACACATATTTGTATTTTAAAGATCAAATAAGAACATATTTTTGTGAAATTTATGTGTATTTTATGGGATTTTTTAGTAGCCAAAAAGACAAGTTTTCAATCCCTAATTAGTTGGACCTGGCTGTCTGCCGGTGACCGGACCGGTCGACCGACGCAGAAGTCAGTCGACCGGTCCGGTCGACCGACGTGCACAGAACGTGCACGCAGCCTGGGCTGGCGGGCCGGTCGACCGGGCGGTCAACCGTCTAGAGAGCTCTGCTCTCTGGAAATGGCCCTGATCTACCGACCGGTCGACCGGTAGAGAGCTGCTGCTCTCTGTATCCAGTCCCGGTCGATCGGGGCGATCGATCGGAGGCACAACGGTCATAAACATGACCGTTGGGCCTGTCGATCCGGCAGTCTACCGGGAGGGCAAAACTGCCCTTTCCTGCTGCCAACGGGCAGAAAATTTGTGGGGCTATAAATACCCCACATTTGAGCTGATTTTAACTAAGAATTTCAAGAGCAAAAATCTCCATCTTCTTAAGTGTTTTAGCCACAAGTTTTTAAAGAGTTTTTGGGTTTAAAAGATCTATCTTCATTTGTTTTAAAGAGTTGGAAAAATCAAGAAAAGGAGAAGTCTTTGGGATTAGTTTTTGATCTTCATTTTTATATCTATTCCAGAAGTTTTCCCAAGAGTTTTTTCTTTATGTTTTTGATTTCCAATCTCTTTAGTATTCTCACATTTGAGCCTATCATATCTATCTTATCTATTAGGATCTTGTTTTTGTGAGAAAAGATTAGTTTGTGGTTGTGATACCACTAAGCGTTGTAACCTTCCATACTTTGTGACAACCCTCTTGTTAGAGGTGATTGTGTTGATATCCCTCTAGTGAGAGGTTGATTATTGTTTGGCTAAGTGCATATTCCTCTAAGTGTAGAGGTGATTTGTATTGTGCCTTGCCTCTAGTGAGAGGTTGTATTGGTTGAGAGAGGAGTTGTGCACTCCCTAATTGTATTTGTCCAAAATCCTCAGTGGAGGTTCCCTGTGTGGGAAGTCATGCGTGGACGAGTTAGTGGAAATCCTTCTGTGTGAAGGCGGGGACGTAGAGCTGGGTGCTCGAACCTCGAAACATATCCTTGTGTTTGCGTTTGATCCACTTTCTCTAACTCTCTCTCTTACATTGTGCATTGTTCATATTGTTCATATTGTTCATATCATATACATGCTTTGTTTGATTGTGTGCCCATACTTGTGTTTAACCAAGAGAGCTTTACATAGCACCTCAACTCTTATTTAGAAAAATTTAGAAGAGATAGTCCAGAGCCCTTCACTGGGAATTCGGCTACACTCTTTGATTACACTAAGTGTGTTGCAATTTATTTTTAATTCCGCATCATTGGTCATTAGATTAGCCATATACCTATTCACCCCCTCTCTAGGTGTACTTTCAATTGGTATCAGAGCCTACGCTCCTGATATTAGGTTTATCCACCTAGGAGGGAGATCTTGGTTAGCTAATCTATATTACATTTGCACACTTATTTGTTTATACACACTCATGGAATTCATGACCCCTCCCATATATGATACTTTCAACATTGATGTTTGGAAAGTTAGGATGTCCATGTACCTAAAAACCCTAGGCTTGCATGTTTTCCTTATCGCTACCAAGAAATCCTATCTTGGTAATAGCAAGCATATAGAGGCCAATGCACAAGCCCTAATGGCACTTAGAAGCACACTTAACAAAGAATATTTGTGTATGATTTCTCATTGTGATTCCGCCTTTGCAGTGTGGAACACGTTGACCTCTCCCAAGCTACAAACGCAAATCAATGAGGAGGAGAAATTTAGTGGAGAAGAGTCCGATCAACATTGCTACATGGTCCAAGAGAATGACTCCCTTGAGGTAATTCAAAATCTCAACTAGATGATTGTGCTAGTTCTTCAGGAGATGATATTATTGATGCCGATGCTTTAAATGAAGAACTTTCTATTGTTTGTGAAAAATTGCTAGAAAAATATAAAGATTTGAAAAAGAAAAGTTTTAGACTTAACAAAGAAAATGAGGATTTGGTCTCAAAACTTGATATGGCTTTGCAAGAGAAGTTTGAGATTTCAAGTGAACGTGCCTCACTTAAATCCCAACTTGACCTTACCCTAAAAGAAAATGAAATTTTGAAAACCAAAAATGATTGTAAAATGTTTTGAAGAAAAATGAGATTTTATCTTCAAAACTAAATTTTGTTATTAAAGAGAATGAATCTTTAAAAATAAAAATTGTTTTAATTTCAAAGGATTTGGATTTGGTTTCTAAGAAAAACATTTCTTTGAAAAATGATACGGATTCTCATATTTACCTTCTAGCATATCTATTGCATGCTCCTCTTCTTTCATGATTGAAAATGATATATCCATGTCAAAGAATAATGTTGATTATTTGGGCTCCACTTTGAGCCAATGTGTCATGAACCACACACGGTTGGAATCCATGTTTCGAAAGAAACAATATGCATGCACACAAACCACGGCATACACATGCTTCCCACGTTCACACTCATAACACTATGTATGCTCATGTGTACACTTGTACACATTATGGACGTAAGGGCCACCTTGCAAAATTTTATTAAGATAGGATACATGATTTAAATTTTGCAAATAAATTTATTTGAGTTAAGAAAGAAGCTAACCCCATGGACCCAAAAGAGTATGGGTACCAAAAGCCACTCCTATTTTTGATGTAGGTGTGGGCTCTCACATGATGTGAGAGTTGTTAGTGCCTTGAAGTGGATGCGTTCCGAGCTTAAAAGTGACAATTTTGGATGCATCACTTTCAAGGAAAGTTTAGTGGGAGGACCACCTTAGTTTGAAGACATAGAGATGTGCCCTCATAGTTTTGGTAACGATTTTTTACTCCTTATTTATGTTTACATGCTTTCATGATTGATTTTTGGCATGTTTTAGTTTTTCATAATTAGTATGTTAAATGCCATGATATTTAGACCTATGACATACATGCATAGTAATTGAGATACAACCATGTTCCATATGGATCCATATTTTTTTTGTTCTCACACTTGTTTAGCTATTGCGTATATTATAGATCTAAGACATATGCATTTACATAATGATCTTATTGATTTATGTTTTGTTTTATACTTCATGATTTGATTACATGTTTAAGATGTAATTTTTTATTAAAACTTGTGTATATGCTTGCACAACTAATGAGCCACAAATTGATTATTATATGTATGTGCTTGATTGCTCATTTGTACCCATTAGATGTACTAGTATAGCCTAGTTTTAATGATTCATACATTTTCACTTGTATTCCCTATTTTGTACATTCATTAATATGTGTTTAACTTCATGTATATGTTAATTTTGTCAAAACTATTGGATATACATGTATACTCTTGAGTCATTTGCCTTTCATGCAAAATCTCTTTATGGACTCAAATTGTGTTTGGATATGTATGTATACCTTTAGTTTTGACAAATCATACATATACCTTGAAGGATTCTTAGTTTTGATGATTTTTATGTTTTTGGTAAGGAATTTCATATTTGAGCTTAATTGCCTATTTTCATGACTATGTCTTTCACACAAAACTTGTACACTCACATTACTTGATGTTTTCTCATGATTTTGTTTTCATGAGTATTATATGTGTTATATAGACTTTGAGTGTCATTAGTTGAGTGATTTTCATGTTTCATGGATATCTTTTTGTTTTATTCCTTACTTGAAGGATTTCATACTAGTTTACAAGTTTATCATTAAACTAGTTGTGTATTCTTCGCGTGGTAGAGTTTTCAAACTTGTTTAAACTATTTTCAAACTTATTTTTGAAAACCCCTACCCAACAAGGGCGGTTGGTTGGGCGACCATACCTTGTATGCTCTTTATTGAAAATCCATTTAAAATGTGCATGAAAGGGAGGTAGTATGAGTTATTCACTTGATCCTCATCATATTTTCAATTGGTATCCCAAAAGATATTTTTATGTTTGTATACTCATCTTTGATTTTCAATATATGTATGCTTCAAAACTTCAAAAAGTATCAATTTCTATTGGTATTTACATTTTCATACATATATACATGATTTGATTTTGCTCACTATATCTTTACATCTTAAAGCAAAAATTATATTTATGCTAAACTTGATTTAGTCCTTAATGACTATTAGTTTTCAAATTGGTAATTTATACAAGCTTATGCATCACTTTTATTTGTATTTCATAAAGGGGGAGAAAACTTCATGTTTTAGATTTTAATCGATTGTATTTTCAATTGGTATCTTATTCCCACTCTTTATGATGAAAAATGATATGATTTGGTATATTATTTTCAATTGGTTTCCTATGCTCTAAATGAAAAATATTTTAATTTAGAATATGCTAATATTTTCAATATTGGTATCAAAAATTTAAACTGGCTTTATTCTAAAATTTGGTATCTTTATTGCAAATGAATTGTTTAACCAAATGGTTGGTTTGTTTTCCAATTGGTATCATATTTCATTTTAAATTGGTATCCATATTGAAATGAATTATGTTTAAATAAAAATATTTGGTTTCACTTTTGATATCAAAATTACAAAATATTCTCATTTGGTATCAAAATTACAAAATGTTTAAATTGGTATCATGATTTACAATATACATATATGTTTCTATTGGTATAAAAACATACAATGTTTCATTTTCTATTGGTATCAAAAGTGTACAAGATATTTTCAATTGGTATCTTTCGGTATCTTAAAATTTTTGTTTATTTTCAATTGGTATCATAATGTGGTATCAAAAGTTTTTGATATTTATTGCTTATATGCAAGGGAAGCTTAACATCTTCACCATATATATAGATTCATGTTGAGTGTATCTCATATTGAGAAGCTTGACCGCTCTTCTCTATGTCTTACACGTGTGTGGGAGGAGCTTCACATCTCCTTTTATATATTGTATATTATGCTTTATGTGGTTAGGGTTTAGTCATCTCTTTTCACATAAATATATGTATGCAGGGGGAGTTAACTTCACGTCTCTCCTCTTCATGAATGTATATAGCATATACACCTTTATTGTTTTGATTTATGCAAAAAGGAAGAAAAATAGTATTTATGTCTTTAAGTGTTTGTACCCCTTTGTTGATGAATTAACAAAAAGGGGGAGAAAATTTTGGAGTTTTTATATATGCATGTTTGTTTAATTTGTTATCTTTTACCATTGGTATCAAGAGCATTTTTTGTTGGTATCAAGAGCATGTTTATTTCATTGATATCAAATATCAAGTTTATACATATTTATGTTGAGCATTTATGACATATATTTATGTTTATTGCTATGCATGACTTAAGGGGGAGCTTCTATGAAGCTTAACTTTAATTCATGCATATATAACTCCATGAGTTTTGTTATCATCAAAAGGGGGGAGATTGTTGGCCCAGAGGCCCTTCACTCTAGTTTTGATGATTATTAACTCATGTAGTTATAAGTTTACTAATAATCTTGTGATATTTAGTTGCAGATATTTGATCAAGATATTAGTACGTGATTAGCTTCAACAAAGGTGTTTTGGAGCTTTCACATGGTGATTCAAGAGCTCGAGCGTCAAGTTCACATCAAGCACTAGGTTGGAGTCAAGCTCGATGGATCACGTTTGGATCGAGTCAACTTGGAGACAGAGTTCTACAAGAAGATCTCGATTTGTTTAGTTTAAGATTTTGTTTAGATCATTGTAAAGATTAGATAGTGTTGATATGCTCAAGTTCACAATACACACACAAGTTTAAATGTTTATTGGTTTTTGGTTTTCGGTTTAACCGATCTTGGTTTTTAATGTCAAAAATATAGATATAATATCTTTCATGTATATTGGATTCTATCCATATACAACATACTTTAAAGTTGTTTCAATATCATGTTTTTGTATTTACATGTGTTTTGGAGAAAACGGTTTTCCATTTCAAAATCCTAGTTTTTAGAAAATACAGTTTTTAGTTTAAGGCAAATTTTTAAGAACACAAAAATGGTTCAAATTGTTTGAATATGTGTTGAATTTTTGTCACACATATTTGCATTTCAAAGATCAAATAAGAACATATTTTTGTGGAATTTATGTGTATTTTATGGGATTTTTTAGTAGCCAAAAAGACAAATTTTCAATCCCTAATTAGTTGGACCTGGCTGTCTGTCGGTCGACCGGACCGGTCGACCGGTCTGGTCGACCGACGTGCACAGAACGTGGACGCAGCCTGGGCTGGTGGGCCGGTCGAATGGGCGGTCGACCGTCCAAAGAGCTCTGCTCTCTGGAATGGCCCCAGTCGACCGGCCGGTCGACCGGCAGAGAGCTGCTGCTCTCTGTATCCAGTCCCGGTCGACCGGGGCGGTCGACCGAGGCACAATGGTCATAAAAATGATCGTTGGGCCGGTAAGGCAAAATTGCCCTTTCCTGCTACCAACGGGCAGAAATTTTGTGGGGCTATAAATACCCCACATTTGAGCTGGTTTTAACTAAGAATTTCAAGAGCAAAAATCTCCATCTTCTTAAGCGTTTTAGCCACAAGTTTTTAAAAGATTTTTTGGGTTTAAAAGATCTATCTTCATTTGTTTTAAAGAGCTGAAAAAAATCAAGAAAAGGAGAAGTCTTTGGGATTGGTTTTTGATCTTCATTTTTATATCTATTCTAGAAGTTTTCCCAAGAGTTTTTTCTTTGTGTTTTTTATTTCCAATCTCTTTAGTTTTCTCACACTTGAGCCTATCATATCTATCCTATCTATTAGGATCTTGTTTTTGTGAGAAAAGATTATTTTGTGATTGTGATACCACTAAGCGTTGTAACCTTCCATACTTTGTGACATCCCTCTTGTGAGAGGTGATTGTATTGATATCCCTTTAGTAAAAGGTGATTATGAATGTTGTGTTGGAATCCCTCAAGTGTGAGGTGATAGTGGTTGTGTGGCTTTGAGTCTAATCCCTCTAGTGAGAGGTTGATTGTTGTTTAGCTAAGTGCATGTCTCTCTAAGTGTAGAGGTGATTTATGTTGTGCCTTGCCTCTAGTGAGAGGTTGTATTGGTTGAGAGAGGAGTTGTGTACTCCCTAATTGTATTTGCTCAAAATCCTCAGTGGAGGTTCCCTGTGTGGAAAGTCCTGTGTGGACGAGTTAGTGAAAATCCTTCTGTGTGAAGGCGGGGACATAGAGCTAGGTGCTTGAACCTCGAAACATATTCTTATGTTTGCGTTTGATCCACATTCTCTAACTCTCTCTCTCTCTCTTACATTGTGCATCGTTCATCTTGTTCATATCATATACATGCTTGGTTTGATTGTGTGCCCATACTTGTGTTTAACCAAGAGAGTTTTACATAACACCTCAACTCTTATTTAGAGAAATTTAGAGGAGATATCCAGAGCCCTTCTCCGAAAATTCGGCTACACTCTTTGGTTACACTAAGTGTGTTGTAATTTGTTTTAATTCCTCATCATTTGTCATTAGATTAGCCATACACCTATTCACCCCCCTCTAGGTGTACTTTCAATAATAATAGTAATAAATAATAATAATTAAAATGCTTATAACAATACACTAGTAATAATAATAGCTAACAACAATAATACCAATATATAATAATAATTCCAATCACAATAATAAAAACAACAATAATAATAACACTAATAATAATAAAAATAAATAATAATAAATGAAATAATAATTTAAATAACTACTAATAATAATAAAAACTAATAGCAATAATAATAGTAATTAGTAATAGAAATGCTAATGAATAATAATTGTAAATATAAAGCCAAATTACCATTTAATAGTCAAAATAATTTGTGTATTTAATAATAAAAATAAGTCATAAATCAAGTTAAAAATAAAAATATAGAAAAATTAATAAATACTTAAAAAATAAAAATTTAGTATTTTAAAATAGGGATATTACAGTCTCCGTCTCTCTCTATCTCTCTATCCTCTCTCCCCCCTCTTTCTAAGTTTTCTTTCTATTATGTCGCTCTAAACTGTCTCTCACACTCTCTATCCCGCTCCCTCCCTCTCTCTCTGCTTTCACTATCTCTCCACTCACATTCTCTCTCCCGCCCGTCTCTCTCGCGATGCCCACTAGACACGAAACTCACCCCGCGTCCAAGTGCATCCGTACTTATAACACGACCCTTGCGTTTATAACTCCGCGTCCGTGACTCCCGTGTAACGTGACCCTCTCGTCCGCAACTCCCGCATCCCCGCATTCTCTTTCTTGATTCCGTTCTCTCTCTCCTCCTCTATAAAAATATAATATTTTATAATATTTTGAGTGCGTGCGTTGTGTATTTGGAATTCCAGAGATCGGGGATTTCATGCTGTAATTAGGCGAGTGTTCTCGTTTCATTTCTGTGTTTCTCTGCTTCGACGGGTTGATATGTACTTTTAGGAATTTGGGTAATTGTATAATCATTGCATAAGTGGATTTGTATGTGTACCAGTGATTCCTGTTGGCCAAAGGCCTTCCACCCTAGTTTTGATGATGATTAACTCATGTAGTTATGTTTACTAATATTCTTGTGTTTTTAGTCTCAGATCTTATAACAAGATGTTAGTTTGGTGATAGCTTCAACAAGAGGTGTTTGGAAGCTTCACAAGTGATTCCAGGGCTCAAGCTTCAAGATCACACATTGCCTAGCCCATGGATGGAGTTTTGGATCGGGTCTACTTGAAGATGGAGATCATCAAGAAGACTTAGGTATTCATAGTTTAGATAGTGTGTTTAGATCCATTTGTAAAGTTTAGTATAGTTGATATGCTCAAGTGCACAATACACACACGTTTCATGTTTTGGTTTTTGGTTTTCATGAATAGTTGATCAAAACAAGTTTAAATGATTTTTATATATATTAGATGTGTTCAATATACATACATGCTTCATATCTTAAACAAACTTATTTTGATATGTCTATTCATGAGTTTTAAGAAAAATCAGATTTCCTATTGAGAAAACCAAGTTTGATAAAAATACATGTTTTGGTTTTTGGTAAAAATGTTAAGAAACAAAAATAGTTCATATTGATTGATATTTGAGCTAAAACTTTTTATCACATGTTTATATATCAATGCAAAATGATAAAACTATTTTTGGGGATTTTTAGAAGAGATAAAAGATTTTTAGAAAAATGTTTTAACCCAGTTTCTGTCCCTGAACAGTGGCTGACAGGCCAGGTCGGCCGACCGCACGGGTCGACCGCACCTAAGGCCGGTCGACCCTTGGGGTCGACCGACGTGCACAAGCTTGTGCACGTTTGGCAGCCACAGGGACGGTCGGCCGGGCGGCCGACCAGACCAGAGAGCTCTGCTCTCTGTTTATTTCGGTCGGCCGGGCAGTCGACCGGTTTGCTCCAACGGTCGGATTTTTGACCGTTGGCGGTCGGCCGGCTGATTAGTACACAATATTGCATATTATACATCATAACTCCCATGCATAATACAAATAAATAAGTGATTTTTAATCCTCTTCTCTACTTATTTGCAGGTACACAATTAATGGAGAGATATTCAAATAATCACTTAATTAGCAATAATTAAGGTGATTAATTAAAAGATTAAAGATAAAGCCAAATCCAATCCAGATCTAGAGAGATCCGCGCAACAAACTCAGAATCCAAGTGGTCCACGTGGATAACCACTTCCCAACTGACCTGTACCAGAAAGATCTGGACCAACGGCCCAGATCTTGCCGCGGGAACGCAAGTGGGCGCGGCAATCTAGGGCCGTTAGATCCCCGGATTTTGTGGCAACGAACTCCTCTCCAGAAGCTTCTTCAATATGCTATAAATACCCCATGAGGACCTGCGAGCAAAGACTGATCAGAGAAGAGAGAGAGATTAGTGAATAGATTGTAATTTTGTTAGGTTTTGTTTAGGATTTTTAGTTCTCTCTATGATCTTCTTCCTCCCTAGATTTCATTGTAAAAGAGAGTGATTGTGAGAGAGAGAGCTTGTGTAATCAAGAGTGACACTTGAAGCAACAAGGATTGATCCATTCTCCATCCTCTACTTGAGCTTGATTCTAGTTTGTTTTCTTTCACTTTACTTGCTTTGTTAATTTCTAGCAATTTATTCATGCTTTGTTTTCTTTTTGTAATGGCTTGTTGTAGCTAATTTCTTGTTCCATGTACTAGCTAACTACTACCTTGCTAACTTCTAGCTCATGTGTGATTGCTTTACTTCATCTTGCAATTTGTATGGTTTTCTCTTCTCCGATGGTTTCTTTTCATTTCTTGGCAAGATTTTGTTGTAATTCTCCATATGATTCATGTGTGCCTCACTTGGAGCCTAGTCTTCGAACTAGTGCCTTGATGGAACATGGAGATGGAAGCACCAATATGCTATTTGATGTATAACTTCACTACTTCCATTAGTGAATATTGTATGTTTTTTCATTTGCATCACTTGAGTGTAGCTCTTTTGATTCCATTAGTGAAAGTCCATTTGTAGGCCGATGACCATCTATGGAGGCTACAAGACAAGTCCAAGAATGAATCCCCATCATCCAAGTGGGAAAGTAATTAGACCACAAGCAAGACAAATACATGCCGATGAATCAACATGAGGCACGCATCACTATCACGGAGTTTAGTTAGTTTAGCAAGGTAGTTAAGGTTAGCTAGTCATGGATTTCTTTCATTCAAAGTTTTCTTGATTTTACTTTCTTTTTAGTTGTTAGTTCAAATCCATCTCAATCTTGATTTCTCCCGATTTCCACCATGAACATAGCCACCAATTCTTTGATTTGTTTTTCTTTTGATTCTTTATTCTTTTGAAACATAGAAGAATTCTCGTTTCCTCTTCTCACTAGTATCGTGAAAGCTTCTATCGCTAGCTCTCCCTGAGATCCGACTCGGTATAGCCCTAGGCTATAGCGGAGACAAGAAAGGGTACATCAAATACATCTTTATACACATAATAAGTATACACCTCTTTCAATCTATCAATTTTTGGCGCCGTTGCCGGGGAGAGCGACGGTATTATTTTTAAAAGTGAGAAACTAAACGATATATCTTCTCTGTTGCAGGTGACAGGAGAAGAAAACAGGAAAATATCTACAGCAGAAACATATAAGTGGACCTGGGACTCTGCTCAAGAAAGCAGAGCCCAGGATCCCTCTGGAGTGCCGCGGATCCACAAGCTTTGCCGTGGGAATGCGGCACTTTAGAGTTCACTACTTACAAAATTTTTGCAGGGGCTTCTGCTCTGCAAGATACTGCTGCCTATATACTTCATTTCCTGTATACTTCACTGTATTCCTGTTAATTAATTCAACAGTAAGAAATTGGTTGATAATTGCTAAAAAATTGTTAGACATCTTGCATTATAGGCACGTGTCTTTCAATTACTTTAAATTTACTGTTGAAGAGTGCGTGGGACAAGGTACGTGATTCATTGCATATAGACTAAGACTCACTCTTTGTTTGATTTTTCTTACTTGGAGTGAACCTTGTTTGTTTCTATATCGTACACTTGCACAATTAATTCTAAGGGCAATTCCTGTAAATAACATAAGGTGGGGGAGGTCATTACCCTTTCCTTAGCCCGGAAATCATTTTCCCCACGTACTCACAATCCTAAGCTTGTAAATAAAATTTGATAGACGTTGGCCCTAGGGACATCCGGACTCACTTAGGAGATTTTCCTAAGGGGGAAAAGTGTTGGAAATTGACTTCTGTAAAATCAGTGTCTAGGAAAGGGGTTGAGGGCCGAAAGCCCGAAGGTTGCTGGTTACTTAATTAAGGAACGTCTCCGGACGGAAAACCTCCCACCAACCTTACCCTTCCCTGGCTGATTTGCTTATAGTCAAGGTCTACACTAAACCTCCTGTGGACAGTCTATTTAGGAGTCACTTAGGACCAGAAACCCTAGACAAGCTTGGATTGATTTTTTCTTTTGTTGTTTGTTATTTTTTCTTTTTCGCTGGTGTGATCGGTGTACGTTGTTTGTGATTGTATATACGACAGTGGTTTTGTGATCCTAATTCTACACTTGCACATACACAACCACTTCACATCATGACCAACAACGTCTCACTTCAAGATCGATTCTATCCGATTCGCACCTCCATTCCTTCATGCATTCTTCTCCCCGAGCCTAATGGAAATCATTTTGAGCTGAAACCACAATTCATTAGTACACTTCCCCGATTCCATGGTCTTGAGTCTGAGGACGCGTACCTCTTTATTCGTGAGTTTGAAGAGGTATGCCAAATGATGAGAATATCCCAACTTTCTGAGGATGCTGTTAGGTTACGGTTCATACCGTTTGCACTTAAGGATTTAGCTAAGAAATGGCTTTATAGTCTTCCTGTCAGTTCCATATCTTCATGGGATGATTTTGTTAAAGTCTTTCTTAAGAAGTTCTATTCTATCCACAAAACAGCCCTCATGAGAAAAAACATAATGCAATTCAAGCAAGAACAAAATGAACCTTTCTGGAAATATCTTGAGCGTTTCAAAGACCTCCTTTCCCTGTGTCCCCATCACGGCATAGAGAAATGGCGTCTATGCCAGATTATCTATGATGGATTAGATTACCAAACGAAAACCCTTTTAGAATCCATGTGCCAAGGGGAATTTCTGAAGAAAGATGAACATCAGGGTGGGATCTCTTTGAAACCCTAGCTGAGAAAACCATTCAGTGGGAGTCATGCCCTGATAAACCGACTCCCACTACTTCCAGAACTGGTACACAATCCAAAGAATCCTCTCTAGCTTCAGAAACCAAGATCACACAATTAATGAAGAGGATAGAGTTGCTTGAGTCAATAGGGAATTCTGTGGTCAACCAGGTCAACCCATTGCCTTTGATTAGACCAGGTTGCACCAAATGTCAAGACCTTAGCCATGTTGTTGAGGAGTGTCCATTGTATCAGCCCCCATTTCAGGAGAACATGAATGCAGCATTTACCAGACCCCCATACTCCAATACTTACAATTCAGGATGGCAGAACCATCCAAATTTTCCATGGAGTCAGTCTGGTACTGAGCATCATATGCCACCATTTCCACATCTGTACAATGCTCAGTTTCATCCATCCAGTTTCGATCAGAATTCACTATATGTTCATCCATCTCAAAGTCCACCACAGTCATATCAGTCTTATTATATGCCACCATCATATGACCAATCACAGTTCCAATCTCCATATCCTCAACATCCACCCCAAAATAATTCTGAAATATCTGAGTTGAAACAAATGATAGAAACCTTTACAAAGAACCAGCAACAGGAGTTGAATGAAATGAAGGTCCAGATCAAGCAATTGGCTGAGAATCAAAAAGGAATGTTCTTAAGCCAGCCATTGCTAAATCCCAAAGTTGAAAATTCAGGACCCAGTCACTGTCATGCCATTCATACCCTGAGATCTGGTAAACAAGTAGACAATAAGGTTTCTAGTCCACAATCTCATCCAGTACCAAAGTCTACACCTCATGTCCAAATGCCACCAACTTTTGACAAACCATCCTCTAGTTCAGAGCCATCCACTTCCAAGGCCAAGGGTGAAGAAAAGGTAGATGAGCATACATACAAGCCTATAGTTCCATATCCAAATAGGCTGAGAAATAACAAGTCAAATGCTCACATGGAGAAAATAAAAGAAACATTCAATAAGGTCCAAATCAATGTCCCTCTTCTTGATGCCATTCAACAAGTGCCATCATATGCCAAATTTTTGAAGGAAATGTGCACCAAGAAGAGTAAGACCCAAGTCCCTAAAAAAGTCTTCCTTGCATCATCCATTAATGAGCTGCTCACTGGTCCAATTCCTGTTAAATACAAAGACCCAGGGAGCCCCACCATTTCATGCATCATAGGACAGACTACAATAAATAGGGCACTTCTTGATTTGGGGGCCAGTATCAATCTCCTGCCTTTCTCTGTGTACCAACAATTGGGGTTAGGTGATCTCCACCCAACCCAAATGACCATTCAATTGGCTGACCGCTCTGTTACTAAACCCAAGGGGGTAATTCAAGATGTCCTGGTCAAAGTTGGAGAATTCTTTTATCCAGTTGACTTTGTTGTCCTTGAAACAAAACCAGTGTCAAATTCCAATCAAAGGGCACAAATTCCTGTCATTCTGGGTCGACCATTCCTGGCTACTGCAAATGCAATCATTAATTGCCGGAATGGATCAATGAGGTTGACTTTTGGTAACATGACACATGAACACAATGTCTTCCACACACAGCCTCACAAAACAAAAGATCAAACATTTGAGGTTAATTTTATTAGTAACAATTGTGAGGAGGAAGGTGAAGATCCAAAAGATGAGTCACAATCTTGTGATTCTCTTATCCGAGTACCCTTTCAAACGGGGAAAGTTGATTTGGATATCTTCACTTTCAATGAGCCAACTGAGACTGTATTTGAACCTCCAATTGATATATCATTTGAAGACTTGTTTGCTGAAGAGATTATGTGCTTAGATGAGTCAACTCGGGGTAAGTTAGCTAATTGTCCACTTCCGGATGTTGACTTGAGCTTTGAAGAATTATATAGAGAGGAGTTAAAATTTCTAAACACTGGAAGTGATGAGATTCTGAGTGAGAGTGGTGATAAGGACTTTGTGTGTGAACGATGTAGTGGAAAGAGTATGAATGAAAACAACAACAAATTGAAACTGGAATCACCTAGGGTAAGAACAATTCAGACCGTTTCTCAATGGAGTTCAAAGAAGAGAACACATTGGAACGATGGGAAACGGGCCAGAGGAAAGCGACCAAAAACCCAGGTGAGAGTTACATTTGTATATTCCTTGTAAATAATTTTTCCTACCTCTTACCTGTTTCATGCATACATTTACCATAATGCATTGAGGACAATGCATGAAATAAGTGTGGGGGAGGGTTTACTAACATAGGATTTTCTTTTCTTTATAGGATTTTTATTTTTTTTAGGACTTTTATTTTTCTTTTTAGGTCTTTTATTTTTAGATTTTATTTTTTTTTTCTAGATTTTCCATTTTCTTTTTAGATTTTGCTTTTCTTTTAGAAAAATATAAATAAAAAAAAAAGAAAATAAATAAAAAAAAAAAACAAAAATAAAAACTTTTTGAAATAAGAAACAAAGTTTTGATCTATTTTTAAGAAAATTAAGATGTATCTTAGAAATTAAGAAAGCCTTAATTATGACATCTTAAACTTAGTTGAAATAATAGATCTTGTTTGAAAATTATAGGCTAAGTAAGTAAAATTGAGGAGATATTTTTATCTTGCATTTTTTGCCTTAGATAATATGCACTTTACACTTACACATTTCTTGGGATGGAAACAAAGACCAAAAATGCCATATATATATATATATAAAAAAAATAAAAAAAAAAGAAAAAGAAAAAAAAAATATATATAAATAAAAGATCACTTATTAAGCTGGGAAATTGTGCCTCAAGAAGCATGATGACTCACGCCTAACAGTGATCTCACTTATTAAGCTGGGTAATTGTGCCTCAAGAAGCATGATTATTCACGCCTAACGGTGATTAAGAATAATCCCTCTTAGTTTTGTGGCCTTTTTCACTCGAGTCCTTAAAACCCGAGGGATGTTTCCTCATCTGGTGCCCTAAGACCATCTGGTTTGGGAGTCATCGGTTATAGGCTCGCTACATGGGTGAATTAGAAAGCCTAATAAAACTAAGGGAAGAAAAAGAAAAAAGAATATATATATATATAAATAAATGGCTTTATGGTTGGAGTTAAAATCCCAGAAATTTTCACAGAGCACGGTGTGCATATTATCTAGGTTTTATGAAAGATAAAATATTCAATCCAATTTTGAATTCTTACCTTAATTAAAAACAAGATCTTGCATGGATACTAAGTTTAAGGAAGAATGATTATAGGTGGACTTATGACCTAGGATCACTTATATTTTTGCAAAAATAGTTCGTAAACTTGTCTCTTATTCAAAATGCGTTTTCAAAAATACTAACATTTGTCTTCTTTCTTTATGGATTTTGTGGGTGTAATCCGCTGAAAACCCTCAGGAGACAACACTCCTCCTCTAGGGTAACCTAGAGGTTTAACGGCTTGTTGCACATGCTCAGTGCAATCGCGTCACCTGCGAAAGTGGTGTAATAAATTGTTAGTCTAGATTTTCTTTTTCTTTGTTTTGCTCGGGACGAGCAAAAGAATAAGTGTGGGGGTGTGATTAGTACACAATATTGCATATTATACATCATAACTCCCATGCATAATACAAATAAATAAGTGATTTTTAATCCTCTTCTCTACTTATTTGCAGGTACACAATTAATGGAGAGATATTCAAATAATCACTTAATTAGCAATAATTAAGGTGATTAATTAAAAGATTAAAGATAAAGCCAAATCCAATCCAGATCTAGAGAGATCCGCGCAACAAACTCAGAATCCAAGTGGTCCACGTGGATAACCACTTCCCAACTGACCTGTACCAGAAAGATCTGGACCAACGGCCCAGATCTTGCCGCGGGAACGCAAGTGGGCGCGGCAATCTAGGGCCGTTAGATCCCCGGATTTTGTGGCAACGAACTCCTCTCCAGAAGCTTCTTCAATATGCTATAAATACCCCATGAGGACCTGCGAGCAAAGACTGATCAGAGAAGAGAGAGAGATTAGTGAATAGATTGTAATTTTGTTAGGTTTTGTTTAGGATTTTTAGTTCTCTCTATGATCTTCTTCCTCCCTAGATTTCATTGTAAAAGAGAGTGATTGTGAGAGAGAGAGCTTGTGTAATCAAGAGTGACACTTGAAGCAACAAGGATTGATCCATTCTCCATCCTCTACTTGAGCTTGATTCTAGTTTGTTTTCTTTCACTTTACTTGCTTTGTTAATTTCTAGCAATTTATTCATGCTTTGTTTTCTTTTTGTAATGGCTTGTTGTAGCTAATTTCTTGTTCCATGTACTAGCTAACTACTACCTTGCTAACTTCTAGCTCATGTGTGATTGCTTTACTTCATCTTGTAATTTGTATGGTTTTCTCTTCTCCGATGGGTTTCTTTTCATTTCTTGGCAAGATTTTGTTGTAATTCTCCATATGATTCATGTGTGCCTCACTTGGAGCCTAGTCTTCGAACTAGTGCCTTGATGGAACATGGAGATGGAAGCACCAATATGCTATTTGATGTATAACTTCACTACTTCCATTAGTGAATGTTGTATGTTTTTTCATTTGCATCACTTGAGTGTAGCTCTTTTGATTCCATTAGTGAAAGTCCATTTGTAGGCCGATGACCATCTATGGAGGCTACAAGACAAGTCCAAGAATGAATCCCCATCATCCAAGTGGGAAAGTAATTAGACCACAAGCAAGACAAATACATGCCGATGAATCAACATGAGGCACGCATCACTATCACGGAGTTTAGTTAGTTTAGCAAGGTAGTTAAGGTTAGCTAGTCATGGATTTCTTTCATTCAAAGTTTTCTTGATTTTACTTTCTTTTTAGTTGTTAGTTCAAATCCATCTCAATCTTGATTTCTCCCGATTTCCACCATGAACATAGCCACCAATTCTTTGATTTGTTTTTCTTTTGATTCTTTATTCTTTTGAAACATAGAAGAATTCTCGTTTCCTCTTCTCACTAGTATCGTGAAAGCTTCTATCGCTAGCTCTCCCTGAGATCCGACTCGGTATAGCCCTAGGCTATAGCGGAGACAAGAAAGGGTACATCAAATACATCTTTATACACATAATAAGTATACACCTCTTTCAATCTATCACCGGCCGGCCGACCGCTAGCCTGTCAGGCTGTCAGATCAGCCTAACGGCTAGTTTCTGTTTTGGCCTATATAAACCCCAAATCTTTGGGATTTTGGCCAAGGTTTTCACAAGAGAAAAATTTCCAGTTTACCAGAGTTTAAAACAAGTTTTCAAAAGAGTTTTTGGGCTTTAAACTTCCAATCTTATTTGTTTTAGGTTTTTGGAAAAATTAAAAAAAAGAGTATTTTGGGAGATTTGTCTTGGCTTTCATTTTCTATCTTTTGCAAGAGTTTTTTCAAGTATTTTTCTTTGTGTTCTTGTTTTCCAAACACCTAGTTTTCCACACTTGAGCTATCATCTATCCTATTCTTTTAGGATCATTGTTTGTGGAAAAAGGAAAGAGGTTTGTGGTTGAGACATACCACTTGTTGTAAACCCTTGATTTCTTGAGTTGCTCCCTCTTTGGTAGAGGTTGAGGTTGTTGTATTGGATTGGTGTTTGCTCCCTCTTTGGTAGAGGTTGAGGCTTGTGGTTTGCTCCCTCTAGTGAGAGGTGCAGTTGGTTGTTGTTTGCTCCCTCTAGTGAGAGGTGGAGTTGGTGTTTGTAACCCTCTTCGGTAGAGCTGTTGGTTGTTGTTGTTTGGCTACGGGCCTACCCCTCGGTTGTGAGGTGGTGTTTGAGAGAGGAGTTTGGTACTCCTAGTGTTGTAACAAATCCTCCTCGGTGGAGGTTCCCTCGGTGGGAGATAGTGGATTGGAAATCCTACACGGTGGTGTAGGCGGGGATGTAGAGCTAGGGGCTCGAACCTCGAAACATATCTTGGCCATTGCGTTTGATCCATTGTCTCTCTAACTCTCTCTCTCTTTACATTGTGCAAAGCATCATTCTTATTATCATATCATACTTGCTTGTGTTGTGCCTTGCATATATTCATATTGTTTATTCATCTTATATGCTTGGTTGTTTGTGTGTGCCTCACTTGTACTTAACCACAAGAGCTTCACATAGCACCTCAACCCATATTTAGGGGAATCAAGAGGAGTTAGTCCAGAGCCCTTCATGGGAAATTCGGCTACACTTGTGTGTTGTATTAAGTGTGTTGCAAAATTTGCATTAGCTTCCGCATTTAGCGCACTTAGTTTTTAGATTAGCACTTACACCTATTCACCCCCCTCTAGGTGTCTTTTCAATTCCATGGATTTGTATTGTATCGGTGGTGTGGACTGTACTTTGTATGGGGAATGTTTGTAATAGTATAGGTGATATATATGTTCCTGTGTTTGGTACTAACATTTATACGGGCACTTATACAGCCTTCGGGCTTAACCACTCTGTGGTTCCATACTATAACCTTTGGATTTAACCTCTCTAAGGTTTTTAAAGTCCTCTGGACTTTCTAGATGTTACGCCTAGTAGGCAGACCTAGCGTCAGCACTTTACTACTAATTCCGTCCGAGGGTAGTTACACCGTGAGCACGACTTCACCACATGCGGAAGTATGGAATTCATACGCTCGCTCCGTCGCATGTGTTTAGCCGTGCTGGAGCGGTAACCACACCGAGCGTGATGACTTCTAGTGTTGTACGTTAGCTTCGCTTTAGCTCTGCTTAGCTCTACTTGGATATTCGCTTGCTTGCTTGCCCGCTTGTCTGTTTGATAATTAAACTAGTATTCTTTTCATGATAGTTGTGAAGAGTTTGAAATCTATACTTATATCATTTTCCAAAAAACTGTATTATTTTTCAATATTCGTACCGATCTTCTGTATCGGTATGTTTTTTCTGTATTGTGTTATACAACAGTGGATATCTGTTGTGCTACCACTTGACACCTTACATCTGCTTGTTATCAACTGACACCTGCTTACTATCACCTGATATTTGTATGTTACTACTTATCACCTACCACCTGTTATATTACTACTTGACTTGTGATAATCATATTTCAGGAATCCTGTCTTGCTATTTTGTACTATATATAGTGGCATGTATCTTTCACACTTAGGTACTCCTGTAACTTCTGAACCTGTTCTGTTCCGCTATTCCTGTAATATGATAATTACATAATAATAACTATAAAAAAATAATTTACATCGGGTAAGGTGAAAACTGATGGACTTCATGTGGTAAATATGTTTACAGTAGTATTAGTTATATTATGCAACTAAAACTTCCGGATATACCTGAGCGCCTCTAGGTGTCCGTAGAGAGCGTTTGCTCCCTACCTCCTGTTATATTCCTAAATGGACATACAATAAGACCTATCTCTTGTTTGCCTAGTGGCAGGTTCCGGATCAGCACCAGAACATCTTGGGTGGTGGTCACAGGTATGTACGGGACTCATTGTAAATACAACCCATTGGTCTCATCATCAGTTTCCAATAACAACCTCAGCTTACTCATATATGGATGTATGTGTGTTGGGACGCTAGGGACATACCTAGATATATGGGTCGGACGATAATAATAATGTGATGCAAATTAACAATCCGTTGTGTTGTTTTACAATTCGGGTTGTATACATTCAGGTTGCGATAACGTGGGGTATATGGTATATAGATGAGGATTTTCTTGTTTGGATTATTCCTTCGACATACTTATCTCATGAAGCCGTAATCTGGGTTGCACAACTGGTTTTGCCATAATTGCTTTCATCGGATTTTAATTCAGATTTCTGGTTTTGTTTTATTATTATTCTATATATATATCTCCTTGTTTACCACCCGTGTACTACTCTAGAGATCTCCTGCTGTTATCATATTGTACAGAACCTGTCTCTTACTTGATATTACACTTGTATTACTGTTCTTAACCTCTTGACTTACTTACTCTTGATTTTATACGAATTCTTTAGTTACTATAGAATCACTGCTACTTGCTAATTCATATTGTTCTCTTATACTGTTATTGTGGACAGCTCGAGTTGTGTGTACTCAGTCGATGGAGACATGAGGTATATGGTATATAGATGAGGGTTTCCTTATTTGGATTATCTCCTTGAGGTATCAACCTCATGAATTTATCTACTGAGCCCATACAACTGATTTTGTCGCTTCTGTACATCTCACACTTGATGCCTCATTCATGTTCAGATGTATATGCTCACAACACGATTTTCAATGCATTGCTTTTGATTCAGATTTATCGATATACGCATGCTAGTCCTTGCACGCCACTTGGCATTCCTCATATCACTTGTTGGGAAGTTTCTGACTCCACTGGACATGCATGTTTAGATTTTGGAGTTTGGAACATGGTAAACCTTTTATTGATTAGAGTGGCGCAGCGGTAGCAGCGTGGATCAACAGTAGACCAGTCCGAGGTCCTATCCTTCTAGGCCCCTGCTAGACTCTTGAGTTTTTCTTTTGTGACTCGTGAGCGCCTTTTGTACTATTCCTAATTGTATATCTCTTTGTATTCTCGCATTTGCACCCATCGATGATATAATATTCTTGTAATATTATGTCACTTTCTGTGATAACTTTGTAATTGTACTCATATGTTGGAATGTATAATGCACCACATATTTTTGTACTCTGATTCTTACCTGTACTGATGCTTAGCGTTTATATGTGAGGGTGTTTTCGACCTGCGTATATACGTCACAGTAACGTCCCGTACCCGCGTGATCGGGACATTACACCATACATTGTTGGTCAAAGGAGAGGAATATGTAGTGTGATGATACTGAAGATAAGCCCACGGCGGGTTGACTTCGGTGATGCTCATTGTAGGGGCACCGGACCGCGGAGTGGCTATTGCACTGTGAAAATAACTAATGACATGGTGAATGCATAATCTTTTTTCAGTTTGGGTGTAATAATGTAGTAATATACTTTTATTATAAGAGATTTAGTTTTAAAAACATTAAATATTTGAAATCTAAATTGAAAGCCTTAAAATATGTTATCTCGAATGTATGTGAATATTGGAAAATATACTATTATTAAATTATTGAAATCTAATTAGAAATAAAGATTACTTGTAACTATGATATCTTTGAATTAAATATTCATAATCAGCGTCCAAAATTAATAATATGTTAAAACTTTTAACTTGCTACATACATTCTTTTTCCTTTAGAATTAATATCCAATACTTTTATTTGGAATATAATCTACATGTCTACTATTATAATCCTTAAAATTTTCTAAATATATAATCTATCTTTATTATTAGATACTTGCTTTCTTAACTAGTATATCTTTTTTAGTTAATTTTTTATTTATTTTTTTCCTATTTTATTTATTTTATTTCTACCATATGTTGCAACTTGGAAGCCATAGGAAAGGGAGTATAAGCACCAACATATTTTTCTTTTGGATTATAAAAATATTTTGGTGGAGAAATAAAAAACCGTAAAGAAGAAATAGAAACAAAATTAAATATATATTTTTTAAATTAATAAGAATTTTTGTTTGAAAAATAGGAATGAAAAGGTAATGAAAAAAATAAACATATTATTTTGGGTTAAAAAAAAATTATGTTTTAAAATAGAAAAAAATAGTAAAAAAAAAAATAAATCTACAAGAACTAGAAACAATAAGATTTGAACCTTGGTCAAAGAGAAGAGTGCCAAATACCAACCAACTATAACACTATTATGTGTAATAAATACAATATACTATTTATTGACATAATCAATAGAAGAAGTTAGATAAATATTTTGAGGGACACTTCCACCCTTTTAAAAGTGTGCGAAGTCTCCCTCGCATTATTGTCTCATATTTCAATATTGTTCATTAGTGTTTTATAATGTATTTTAGTGTTCCAGGTAAAAAAAAATTATTTGAACTTGTTAATAGCGTTCATCCTGGAGAGCATAGGCGGGCCCTGGCGAGTGATGCCACGTCGGGGTAGCTCAGCCAATAAGGTATTATTACGGTTCGTGGCGCATGTAGGCCCCGAACCCGGGTACAGGGTTGGCTATCGAGGCAGGTGGAATCTAGTCGGCCCACGCTGACCGTGCGAGTAGCACAACGCGAATACGGGTAAACTTGTATTCGTCCCGTATGGACCACGGGTCTGACTCGTCTTGTGACGAATCACAAGATCACGGGATGAATCAGGACATGAAAAATTTTCCCTGACCCATTTTATTTCTTTTAAACCCCTATATTATTAAAGTCTGTAAGAAGAAAAAAATTATAAGATGCTCTCTATATTGTTTTTTATTTTTTTAACCCTCAACAACTCAAAAAAGAGAAGTTAATGAAATTTTTGAATTTTTCAAAAATAATAACAAAAAAATACGAGACAGGTCCAACTCGTCTCGACGTAGCGAATCGGGTCAAGAGACCTGATTCGTTTCCCGAGAATTCGTCTCGTATGATCGCAATTCGTCTCGTAATGTATTCGTCTGGCCAATGAGAGAAATCAACCCGATTTGTCCCGTTAGCCATCCCTACCAGAGTAGGCCGGGTCAAGTGGGCCCTACTGTGCACAGTAAATAGCTAATTAATGTGCAATTAAATACATTAATTAATTGATAGAGCAGTCCGGCCTCATGCGTTATATCATATGTACACAAAAAGAAAAAGAAAAGAGAAAAGGAAAGATTCGAAAGAAAACAATGTGATCAACGTGTGTCACTTTCCCATTCTCCAATTTTCCTGTTTCGTATTCTATCTCATCTAATCAAACCGAGTAAAGTGAGATTTCTTTTATGACTCCTTAAATTTTATCTGCCTGTCTGTCCCTCAAAAGAATACCATAAAAGAAAATTGAGCAGCTCTCTCCCGGTTCGGTTCATGTGTGTGAGCCACACACACATACAATAAGAGGGCCAATCCGACGTTGACACGTGAACTGGTCCTCTTATAATCCCTTATAATATGTATGTGAGGCCCACACACATAACATATTATAAGAGGAGCAGTCCACGTGTCAACGTCGGATTGACCCTCTTATTGTATGTGTGTGTGGCTCACACACATGAACCGAACCCCTCTCTCCCCGCCTCCTCGCCCTTGCTGCTCTTTTTCCTCTCCCTCTTTCATCTTCTTACTTCTTTTTCTTTCTCTCACTCTTATCTTCACCGCTCAATTACATCGCAAGCGATAATCTAATATTATAATCAAATCAAACACAATGAAGTTCCTTGTATCTTTTCTACTTACGCTTTGTCCCTCCGACTGTCCTAAAAAAAATAAAAGCGCAGAGAACCGGAGAGCAGGTTCTCTTTCTCCTTCCTCTCCCCGCCTCCCTCCTCCTTACTCCTCTCCCTCTCCTCAACTTCTCCCCTCCCCCCCCTCCCCTCTCCGCTGCTTGCTCCCACCGCAAGCGATTATCTAGCCTAGTCTTCTACCCACTACCCCCAAGCAATAAAGCAGACCAATATTCTCTCCAGAAAACAGTAAAACAGTTGCCCGTCCACTCAATTCTCTTCTTCCCCTCGCTCCCACCGCGCGGAAGAGGAAGCGAGCCCCCAAACCCTAACCCTAACCCCAGAACAATGGAATCCCTCGGCGTTCTTCTCACGTTCCCCATGAACGCGTACCTGGAGGAGGAGCTGGACAAGCGCTGCAAGCTCTTCCGCCTCTGGGAGTCGCCGCCGGAGACCCGCAAGGACTTCATCCAATCCCACGCGCAGTCCATCCGAACGATCGTCGGAAACTCCGCCGTCGGCGCCGACGCCGAGACCATTGACGCCCTGCCCAAGCTCGAGATCGTCGCCTCGTGCAGCGTGGGTCTGGACAAGGTGGATTTGGCCAAGTGCAAGGAGAATGGGATCAGGGTCACAAACACCCCCACGTGCTCACCGAGGAGGTCGCCGACCTCGCCATCGGCTTCGCCATCACCGTCATGAGGAGGATCTGCGACGCTGATCGATACGTGAGGAGTGGCAGCTGGGAGATCAAAGGGGATTACAAGCTCACCACCAAGGTTCGATTTGTCTGATCTTTATTTTTTCTAATTCTTTTTTAATGTTTTGTTAAATTAATTTTACTTGTTCCTGTTTTCGTGATTACTGTTATGAGATATGTATGGTTGTATTTTTTATAATTTGGATGTCCACTGTGCGGATGCAATGCATTAAATGTCCGTATCTGATCACGACTATCAGACTAGTTCAAAATGACCTTTTACATGAGTTTTTATATAATTTTATTTTTTTCTGATGCGCAATGCATAAATCATATCACAATTAAAGGCTGAATCAATTCTATCTAAAGTGTTTGTCACAATTAGAGGGTATCTGATTATTGATCACATTCTGTCCGGGCCTCCATCCATTTTTCCTTTAATAAAATATAGATTTGGAGATGGCTATTTAACAATATCCATATTCATATTTCTATTCTCTACTCTGAAGTGTAAACATATGGTAATTTTTCTTAATGGTATTTGTATTCAAGGAGGAGAGTAAATGATTGTATGGATGCTCTAATGGCAGAAGTAAAGAAGAGAAAACATGAAAAAGCAATGAAATAGGATTTTTGGTGTGCATCTTTTTTTGCTGCTCTGAAAACAACTTTAGGGCCGGCAATTCACAATGAAGGTTGATCTTTTTCAGTGTAAATTGAATGGCTAAGACTTGAGGATTTCTCCTAGGGTTTCTATGGTTGCAAGGTTCAAGGTATCGGCCGAGTCGGATACGACTCGGCCGAGTCGTATCCGACTCGGCTGCTGACGGTTCGACTCGGAACCTTGAGTCGATGGTTGGGGGCCGAGTTGACCGAGTCGAGTCCGAGTCGGATCCGACCCGGGTCGACTCGGCGCCCGTGAATCCCAATTCAAAGGGACAGAGTAAGAGAGAGATCCACACTGCCCCCTTCCTTTCGCGTTCTGCAGCAGCGAAGGAAAACCCCCCTCGCGTCGCCGTCGCCGTCGATCCTCGCCCTCGCAGGTACCTTTTCCTCTCTCCCTCTCTGTCTCCGTCTCTCTCTTCCTCTGTGTCTCTCTCTCTCTGTCGGACTCTCTCTCCCTCTCCCTCTCAGTCTATCTCTCAGTCCATCTCCCTCTCCCTCTCCCTCTCTCTGTGTCTCTCTATGTCCCTCTCTCCCCCCTCTCTCTCCCTTTGTTTCCCTCTCTCTCCCTCTCTGTCTCCGTCTCTTTCTCTCTCCCTCTGTCTCTCTCTCTCTGTCTCTCTCTCCCTCTGTCTCCGTCTCTCTCCCTCTGTCTCTCTCTCTCTCTGTCGGACTCTCTCTCCTCTCCCTCTCAGTCTCCCTCTCCCTCTCTCTGTCCCTCTCTGTCTCCGTCTCTCTCCCTCTCTGTCTCCGTCACTCTCTCTCCCCCACTCTGTGTCTCCTTCTCTCTCCCTCTCTCTCTCTATTCCTCTCTCTCCCCCTCAGTTTCTCTCTCCCCTCAGTCCCTCTCTCTCCCTCTCAGTTTCTCTCTCCCCTCAGTCCCTCCCTCAGTTTAATTTATTTGAATTTAATGTAATTTAATGTACTTTAGTTAAATTTAATTTAAGTTAATTTAATTTAATAAAATTTTGTAATTATAATTAAGTTAGGTAATTTAATAATTTTATTGAAGTTAGGTAATTAAGTTAGTGTAGGTTAATCTAGTATAAACTAGTTTAGTTTAATTTAATTTAGTTTCATTTAATTGAGTTTAGTTTAATTTAAATTAGTTTAATTAACTTAATTTAGGTTAATTTAATTTAATAAAGTTTTGTAATTATAATTAAGTTAGGTAATTTAATAATTTTATTGAAGTTAGGTAATTAAGTTAGTGTAGCTTAATCTAGTATAAACTAGTTTAGTTTAATTTAATTTAGTTTCATTTAATTGAGTTTAATTTAATATTGTTTTAATTTAGTTAATTTTAGTTTTAATTTAATTTAACAGATAATTTTTTTTAAATTTCAGTATGGCTCCAAAGCAACGCGATATTGGATGGAACATGGTACCCCTGTTGGTGGAAGTAGAAACTTGTGAAGTGTAATTATTGTGGGAAATAAGTCCATGGTGGTATCACTAGATTAAATCAACATATAACACATGTACCCAGTCAGGTGGAAGGATGGTTGCGAGTATCAAAAGAGGTATCTCAGATAATGAGACGACATCTTTCTGAAGGTAGCAAAGAAAAAGCGGCCATAAAATCTAAAAAGAGCGACTTATGAGATCTTTAAGTGAGGAAGATTTTTATGATGTGACCGATGAAGATTCTGATAATGAAATTGAAGAAGTTGGTGGTTTAGAAGGAGTTGAAAGAAGACAACTAAAATAAGCTATGAAAGAAAGTCGTGAAATGGCTTGGAGATCGGCAGAAGGAGTTGATATTGGTGGCAGTAGTTCACAGCCTTCAGGATCAGAGAGTAAACGTGGATTGCGTCGGAGTATGACTATGAGAGAAGCTGAAATTTCAGCTCGTGGTATTGATCCTTACATGTTACCAACAAAACAGAAATCAATCAAAAGCATGTTCTCAACTGAGAATATTAAAAAGGTTAGAAAATTCATGGCGAAATTCTTTCACTACAATGCAATACCATTCAATGCAGCTGCTAGTGGTCCTTATTACCAAGCTATGATTAATACTATTGCGGAGGCAGGCCCAGGTATAAAAGGCCCTACAGGGTACCAGATTGACAATCTATATTTAGAGGAGGAAATAAAAGAAATTGAAGTATATATTGCTTCAATAAAAACAAAATGGCCGCAGTATGGTTGCACGATCATGTGTGATGGATGGAGTTCACGGAATAGAAAGCCTATTGTTAATTTCATGATTTATTGTGATAGAAGCATGATCTACCATACTTCTGTTAATACTACTAAATCTCGAAGACTGCTGATTACATATTCTCGCTAATGGATAAAGTTGTTGATGAAGTTGGTGAAGAAAATATCGTGCAAGTTGTAACAGATAATGAGGTAAGTTTCAAAGCAGCTGGTCACATGTTGATGGAGAAGAGAAAACATTTGTTTTGATCTCCCTGTGCAGCACATTGCATTGATTTGATACTTGAAGATATTGGCTCTGTAAAATCAGTCAAGGAGACATTAGATGATGCTAAGATGATCACATCATTCATTTACAATAGGCTCAAAGTGGTGAATTTAATGAATCTATTTACCAGATAGAGATTTGTTGAGACCAGGTATAACACGATTTGCCACCGAGTTTATTTCTATTGAAAGCCTTATTCGCTATGAGCAAGATTTGAAAAGAATGTGTACGACTACCGAATGGCGTGAATTCAACAAGGAAAGGAGTAGAAGAAGTGTGCGAGATAAGGTTTCTAATCTCATTCTGACTGACCGGTTTTGGAAGAAGGCAAGAGATGTCCAAACATTATGGATCCTCTTGTTAGAGTCTTGAAGATAGTGGATCAGGATAAGAAACCCACACTATCTATTATATATGAAGTTATGGATAGAGCAAAATTGGCTATAAAGGCATCAAATAAGAATTGAAAAAAGTACTGGGATATCATTGATAGAAGATGGGAGAGACAATTGCATAGACACTTCCATGCTGCTGGTAATTCATTTGCCTAGAAATCATATTTGTTGACTAGAATTTGAAACTATCATATCATAACAATCATGTGCTTACATTACTGCAGCATATTTTTTAAATCCAACACTCCAATATACAAAAAACTTTTTTACACATACAGAAGTGAGAAATGGATTAAAGGAGGTCATTAAAAAATTGGAGCCAGATTTGAATAAACAAGTAAGAGCTATTAATGAGGTAATAATAATTTATTTATCGTTATAATGTTATGCAAATATTAACACTTGTGATGTGTATTCTCACAGATAAAATTATTTGTGGATGGAATTGGAGAATTTGAAAGCTCACTAACTAGAAGAGCAGTGCAACAATTTCTTCCAGCTGATTGGTGGATTAATTATGGTGAAGAAGCTCCCAATCTGCAGAAAATTACCATCAAAGTTTTAATCAAACATGTTCTTCATCGGGTTGTGAAAGAAATTGGAGCACGTGATCGCTGATTCATACAAAATTGCGCAACCGGTTGGCAATGAACAAGTTGCATAAACTAGTATTTGTGCATTACAATATGCGGTTGTGAGTAAGAAACTTGACATGCAAAAGCGACATTGATGATTATTACAACCCAATTGATCTGAACAATATTTTCAATGATGATGATATTTTAGATGAATGGATTCGTAAGGGAGAACAGCCGATGTTACCACCAGATGACTTAGGTTGGTTGGATGAAGGTATTCGTCGTAGTGACGTAAGTAGCGGTGATGATGGTGATGGCGGTGATGATGACGACGGTGATGGTGATGATGGCGGTGATGGTGATGATGGCGGCGATGGTGGTGATGGTGGAAATGATGAAGAGACTCATGGTGTTAGTGGAAGCCAACGAGGTGGTGCTTTAACATGGGATTCAGAATATTATGACCCACAAGATACAGATCATGGAGGCCGGGCGGGATTTCGCAACAGCGTAGGCATTTGGATTGGTTGGTCGATTTCAGTTCTAGCGATGATTATTCGAGTGGACATGATAACTACTCACATGGTCATCATAACTTGAAGGTCATTTATAGGGGTTGGGTTTGACATCTGGCCAATATTCTGACACTGATTATTCTAACACTGGTGAATATTCTACTAGCAGCACTGAATATCGAGGTTTTGGGTACTATCACCATGGAGCTGATATTGCACAACCCCTACCGTCATATTACTCTGATAGTGAATCCTCTGGCCAATTATTTCAGCCTATAGGATCTCACCCACAAACATATTATTATCCTTATGGAAACTATATGCCTGGTTTCTACACTTATCGCGGGGATGATGATAATAATGATTTTGTGCCTCCTCGTAATTCAATGTGGAAATGACTATATTAGTAGGTACTTATGAATTATTTTGTGCAATTTACTATATTATGCATGTATTTTGATATTTTTCTACCGACGACGTTTGTATTTATACTTTCATGTTATGTTTTGAGTGCTAGGAGATATGTTTTGAATATGTGATACATGAATTTTGATGTCTACATTTTTTATGATTTGTCATGATTTTTTCATAATTTTTTGGCGTTCTATTTAGCGTTTTGCGCGTATCGTCCGAATCCGATCCGAGTCGCCGAGACTGATCCGTTTCGGTGCCGGCCGAGACCGAGACTTTGAACCATGTATGATTGGTAGAGGGTTTGAGAACCATCATAATAGAGAAATTTGTAGATTAAGAATCCGATGATGGGGAAGAAAGGGAAGAGAGAGAGAGAGAGAGAGGGAAGAAAACAGTAGAGATGAGAAATGCAGTTCTACCTCTTGATCGAGGACAATGAGATGGTAGTCATCAAAAGGGTTCTACTCTTCACCAATGCAGAATATTTTTTAAACAAGGGATAATCAAGGGTTAGTTCTTCTCAATCTAGTACCTTGTATCAGTTAGAGGCAAGGTTGAGATTCAAGGGAATGGGTTCATACTCTCTTACAGTCCATGTTATTAGAGGAAATCGCTGTCAATGTTCACCTTTTGGATGAGATCAGCTTTTGATGAACCCGTGTACGTCTGCTATGTTATGCTTTCTTTTTTCATTCTGCTAAGTTTAACAATCTTACATGATTTGATCCAATGATGTCAAGGGGGTCCTGTTTCTGCAGACCCCCCAAGGGTACCAATGTTAAAACTACTGCAGTATTTTTCCTAATGTCTTATATGACGTGGAGGCAAGCACTGAGTATCTAACATGCCTCACATGTTGGTGTCATGATATTCACATAATGGTCCATATTTTGCATTAAAACTGGTATTAGCCTTGATATTTATATGCAACTTATTATGAATGGCATTTCTAATAAAGATTATGTGGAAATTTGAACATCCAAGTTACCTGTGATGGGGGTGGAGTTCCGAAGAATGTAAAACTGCAGTGATTTAAACTTAGAACTGACCACACCATGACACATTCTTTTTCTTATATGAGGAATTGATTAATGAGCTCTCACTCACAAAAATTGTTTCTTTCCCTCCTTTAAGCACAACCACAACAAAGCTAACACATAGCAACATTTTGATGACTTTTAGATTTCATTGACCTGTACCATTTGCTGTCATGGTTCACAATCGCGGTCTCGGCCGCCGACTCGACGGGCACTGAGACGGATCGGTCTCGGCGACTCGGATCAGTATCAGGCGATACGCGCAAAACGCTATATAGAAAGCTCAAATAATTTTAAAAAAATCACGACAAATTTTCAAAAAATGTAGACATCCACATTCACGTATCACATGTCCAAAATATATCACCTAGCACACTAAACATAAAGCGAAAGTATAAATACACGCGTCGTCGGTAGACGCATATCAAAATACATGCACAATATAGTAAATTGCACAAACTACATTCATAAATAATTGTTAATGTAGTTATTTTCACATTGAATTGCGATGAGATACAAAATCATCATTATAATGCCGAGTCAACTCCGATTCTCGGCCGAGTCGGTCTCCTCTGAGTTGAGTCGACCGACTAGTGACTCGGACTCGTCTCGGAGCGGGCCGAGACGGATACGACTCGGCCGACTCGTCTCAGACTCGGCCGAGTCTTTGAACCGTGTTTGCTGTACTTGGCAGATGGATTGCCGCATTTTTATCTCCCTTTATTCTTCAACCCTCCCAAACATGCATCTGCTGCGGTAGTAAATCTACATGAGCCCTACCAATTATCTTAGGAGACTTTTTTGGTTATACATAACAAGCAGAACAAAGATGAATGAAATCAGTGAATATATCTTTCTTTCTAGCCTTGTATGCAGCTGAATATCCGCTATGTATACGCCCATATAACTAGTGGTTGAAACAAAATACACAAAGATTATGTGTTTGCTCTTTTTCAGGGTTTGTTAGTAGAATTCTTTGATAGAATATTGAAAGTGGGGGGAATTAGGATAATTGCATTCCGTGAAACTTTCCATTTCCATTTCATTGCAAACTTATACATTCTTGTTGCTTTGTAGTCATCTGTCTTTTCTGTTTTCGAGAAACTTTCAGAAACACTTTCTTACTCTTTTCACTTCTCTGTGTTTCAATTTTGTTGCCTTTTTCATCTCATGTTGGATTCACCAATCTGGTCTAATACTCTTTATACTAAAGATTATGTAGTTAAGAAAAGAGGTGACATGGTGTTGAATCTTGAAACTAACAAGGGGACACTTGTAAAGTGTAGTGGTCAAAATTTGACCCGCATCAGGATGATGACACGTGTCCAAACTATCAAGTGTTTTTTTTGAGAAATTCACAACTCTCAGAGTCCATCCCGGAGCTACCCTCTGCCCGAAGATATTCTCGATCCGAAACCACATGTCGTCACTCAGAGACCTTACCACTCCAGAACCTTTCATAGTCCGAAGTCTCTCCAACCCAAGTCAGAAGCTCCAAGCAGCAGTCCGCCAAGATCTCCGCCTACTATTACGCCGCTCCATCCTCTCCACATTGAAGACGTGAAACGGCCTCACATTAAAGCAGGTGGTTATACATGGCAACAGATATTCCTGCATGCCACCCCATCAAATAACGAAAGTCATCGTGACTATTGCAAAGGATCCAGCAAGTGCAGATCGTGCCGTTACCACAGTCCACTAATTTCGCCTCCACTCTAGTATCCATGTCAAGTATATATGATCCTTCTTCTCTTAGGAGAAGGGGATCGCTCCTTTAATCCTCAGAAAGCACACACACACCACACCACTACTCTAGGCAGTTTTCCTCTGCTAGTGCACCAACACGCCCGCAGTTGTCTTCTGCGCGGTTCTTCCTCCCACTACACCATTATTTATTCTCTGCCGTCTTTCCTACCACGCCCGCAGTTGTCCTTTGCGCGACATCTCCATCCATTATCTCGACAATTGTCCTCTGTCGGTCTTTTCTTTTCATTTCACCTACTGGTTCTCACGTCCGAGGGTTTTAGGCCGACACCACACCGGTGCTCTTAATTTGAAAGATGTCTTTTCCTGGGTGTGCTTTGACAGGTATCATTCAGGAAGTGCTCAAATTGCTTGTGGTGGATTTCATCCACGGTAAGCTTGTTTTTATCCACCACAAAAGCAACTATTTTCTATGGGATTGTCACATAGCAAAATTTCTTTTATCCTGGGACTTAGGGTGTTTGTAAAGTGCTCTATACTCTTTCCCACCCCCCATTTAGTTGGCAAATACTGTGAAATATAGAGGAATTAGGATATTAGACAACCTTTCTAAAGGGACCACAACAATGAAGGCTGATGTAGAAGTGCCAATGCTGAGAAACAATTCAGATTCCTTAGCTGAAGATATGCAACAATTGCAAGTTTGCAACTTATTTGATGCTAGACATTCAAAATTTTGAAATTGGAATGTATTATTTTTTGTGCATTGATGTTCTTTTGATACTTTCCTTACTAAGGACTGATGGAGGGTTGGAAGCATGGTTTCAAATATCGGCTAATTCCGAGATATATCGGCAATATCATATCAGGTTTTGAGGTACCCGATACGATATTAACACTATAATAACGGGGCTGAATTGCCGATATTGATGGCCGATATAGACGATATTGATGTTAAAAACCATTGGAGATTCTAAACCATGGTTGGAAGTGTGTTGAAAAATTTCTTGTTTATTCTTTGTGTTCAGTTTGAGAGTTCTAGGAAGCAAAAATTTTGGCAATTATGGTATTTATATTCTGGGTGTAAAATATGATTTTAGTGTAATGATGGGGTGATGGAACAATCATCTGAGATGATGTGAAATGGGATCTCAATGGTTTATAACTTTATATGTGGTACAAGATTGTTCTTCAATGCAAGTTGTTAATATCAGGAGAAAAAAGATCTAGAGAGACGAAGACAATGAAGATATTATTGATGGTTGGAATGAGACATGGGGCTTTCTTGATAGCGCACGAGATCTGTATTCATGAGAACGAAAACTGCATTTCCCTTGAAATAATTTCTAGTGACTTCATATGATCTCTACTTACTAATATAGCAGCCTTGTATATGTATCATTAGATCATGTATTCTTCAATATATAAAAGCTCTTACCCTGTGATGTTCTTCCATGCAGTTTATGTTAGGATTTTGCCTTATTTTTCAAGAAGAAATGATGGTTCAAGAAAATCCAATTGAGTTGGAGAAGACGATGGATTGAAGTAGAAGAAGCAAATCAAGGTCAGCCAATTTTCTTTTCAGATGATTGCGAGTTTTCTTTTCAGGAGGAGTATGAATAGGATTCAATTCCTATTCAGTGAAGATTTGTTTCTAAAGATTAAAGGGTTTATAATCTTTCTAGATCAAGGAGATCAACTCCTAATAGGATTGATCAAGATTTTTCAAGTATCCAATTGTCAAGATCATCTTCTAGTCCAAATAGGAGTTGTATTGTAAAATTTTATAAATAAAGAGTTGTAACTTAGAATTTAGGTAGAGCAGCAGAGCGGAAAAAAGTTGTGGTGAACAACAATGTATGACCCTAAAAGCCAAAAAGAGAGGAGCAAGGTGAAGGTGCATAGAGAGAAGGTATACTCTTATACTAGGCGTAGATTCAAGGGGAAGGTGAATACTCTTGTGTCATCAAGAGGAGGGACAGATCTTTTTGTATCAAGTTTATTAATAATGCTCTCTCAAGTTCTCATCACGTAGACGTAGGCCAAGTTTGGGCCTAACCACGTTAACTTGTGTGTTATTCTTCTTATATCTTTTAATATTCATCTTGTGTGCTCGAGGTAATCAATCGCATGGCATGCTTGAGGTCATTGGTAGGGATCTCCGTATCTCCCAACTATTGGTATGATAGTAAGTATGGTATCCTGGGTTATGCATGCAACAATTGGTATCAGAGTATATTAATTTTGTCACAACAAATTGTATCAGAGCTAATGGTATTCGTTCAAGATTCGAGTGCTCTAGATGAAGAAGATGTCTAGTCGATGGAGTTCGGCAGAGGCATCAAGATGAAGAAAACAACAAGAAAGTTTAGATTTGTTCTAAGGTAAAAATTGATGACTTTTGGAGTATATTGATTAAGGTGGAGTCGTCAAGGCTCAATGATGCTCAAATCTGAACAGGTGATGATCGAATCATCGCCAATAGAGGACGACAAGATGACGAGCTCACGGAGGTATAGCACAAAGCATCCTATGGAGGCTTGCTGCGACAGCAAGTCAAAGAAAAAATAATGGAGGGTGATGAAGATGATCAATGGACGAGATTGATCGGAAGGTAGATCGTGCAATCATAGTCGGATTCAGGTGATCAAGGTGTCGAACCTTATGTTTTCAGCATTCTGGATGCAATGATGGGTGCAGATCTAGGAGATTCCAATGTCTGATGCAAGTTTTGGACAAATCGGTTAAAGGAATCAATGCAGATCACAGTTAAAGTTACGATGGGCTAGTCGTAACACGATGAGATTATTGCAGGTATTGGTGGATCTATCAAGTTTGAAGATCATCAATAGCAGGGCAATAGATCTGACAAACATTAATGCAGTGATGATGACAGCCCTGATTGATGGAAGGAAGACCATGAAAGTGTGTGGCGGGAAGGCCTGATAAGACTATGACAGTCATGTGAAGACGATAAGTCTCAAGGTTAAAACATCGATGGAAGGTGGACCATCACCAAGTGATTGGTGGAAGACCATGGCATGACAAGTCCTTGACAATGTTTGTATAAAGTTGGTAAGACCATGGCAGAATTAGAGGGGATTGCCTCAAGACTGGCATGGCCTCATGGCCGGGAAGGCGTTACAAAGAGAAATTTGTTGGCGGCGGCGTTGATGCAATGTAAACTAAGGAAAAGAAACTAGGTCAAGGAGTTTCAATGAAAAGCTTAAAGTGAGCTCACTTCGAGGTGGTTTTAAGGAAAATTGCAACGGGTCTAAATATTGCAGGACGACTAAAGAAAGGGTGCATTTGGGTAAGGCCCGAGATGGCCCAAGGCATGGCAGTGAATCCGCCAATGGCCCCGGGGAGAGGGGCAAGGTTGAAGGCTTCACGACATAGTTACAACTAAGAAAAGAATTTAGGTAGTAATCCAAAATCTCAAGTTGTTTTGCTAAAGGCCTGAAAATCAAGTCAACGTGGAGATTGTTAGGATTTTGCCTTGTTTTTCACAAAGAGACGATGGTCCAAGAAAATTCAATTGAGTTGGAGAAGACGATGGCTTGAAGCAGAAGAAGCAAATTAAGGTGAAGTAGTTTCCTTTTCAGGCGATTGTGAGTTTTCTTTTCAGGAGGAGTATGTATAGGATTCAATTTCTATTCAGTGAAGATTTGTTTCTAAAGATTAAAGAGTCTAGAATTCTTCTAGGTCAAGGAGATCAACTCCTAATAGGATTGATCAAGATTCTTCAAGCATCCAATGGCCAAGATCATCTCATAGTCCAAACAGGAGTTGTATTGTAAGATTCTATAAATAAAGGGTTGTAACTTAGGATTTAGGTGGAGTAGAAGAGCACAAAAAAAAAAGTTATGGTGAAAATAATGTAAGACCCTAAAAAGTCAAGAAGGCCCTAAAAAGCCAAGAAAGAGAGGATAAGGTGAAGGTGCATAGAGAGAAGGTATACTCTTATAATCTGGCATAAATTCAAGTGGAAGGTGAATACTCTTGTGTCATCAAGAGGAAGGTTAGATCTTTTTGTATCAAGTTTATTAATAAAGCTCTCTCAAGTTCTCTCCCCGTGAACGTAGGCCAAGTTTGGGCCGAACCACGTTAAATTGTGTGTTCTTCTTCTTATATCTTTTAATATTCATCTTGTGTGCTTGAGGTAATCAATCGCATGGCGTGCTTGAGGTCGTCGGTGGGGATCTCCGTATCTCTCAACAATTGGTATGATAGTAAGTATGGTATCCCGAGTTATTCACGCAACAATTGGCATCAGAGTATATCAATTTCGTCACAACAGTTTAGTGGTAAAATAATGAGTATTGTTGGACTTGAAAGGATCTGTTCAGCTATAGCTAAGAGAGCTAAAGCATTGGCTGCTCCATCAGTTACTACTCAAGATCAGAAAATCCAAACACAAATTACGAGTATTTCTCGAATATTGTAGACTTGGCAGACAACTGTCAGGTGCTTATGGTGGCCTGCTTGCTGACTGAGGAGACCGCCACAGAATTAACCATAAGCTCATTGATGCACTGGGGCCAAATGGTATGTATACTTACAAATATCGGGCGGAGCCATCATGTTGATGAGCATGAGCTTGTGTCGGCATTGCTTGAGGGTCAGATTGGAGGGGCTGGTCTTGATGTGTTTGAGCATGAGCCACACATCCCCGAGGAACTGTTTGGGCTTGACAATGTGGTTTTGCATCCCCATGTTGGAAGTGACACTTGGGTGACCTGCAAGGCAATGACTGACCTTGTTCTTGGGAATTTAGAGGCGCATGTGCTAAATAAGCCATTATTAAGTCCTGTTTTGTGATTGGGTTTGCAGCAATTTTTGTGGTGCTTTATTGTTTTAGGTTGTTAATACGGTTGCTTCAATTTAGTTATCATTAACTTGTACTGGATGGATTTCAACTTGCATAAAATAGCAATCTGTCTTTGTGATATTCTTTTCCCTTACAAGAAGTTATAACTTTTATCATAGTCTCTAATTATTTCCTTGGAGGATGTTTATACAACAACAACTAAGCCATATGTCCCAAGTATTTGGGGTAGGCTACATGAACCAAAAGAGAATTACGCCGGATTGGGCACATGGATCGGCTTTCTCCACTCATTCCTATCGAGCAATATGCCTTCACTAAGACCTTTAGCCTCTATATCTTGTCGTATTACCTCCATCCATATTTTCTTCGGTCTTCCCTGTGCTCTTTTAACTTGCCCTAAATTGATACGCTCTACTCGCCGGATTGGCGCATCTGTAGGTCTACGTCGCACATGATCAAATCATCATAGGCGGTTTTTTTCTCATCTTCTCTTCTATAAAGGCTACACCTATCTTAGTACGAATATCTCCATTTCTCACCTTATCTCTCCGTGTTACCACACATCCAACGAAGCATGCGCATCTCTGCTACACTTATCTTATGGGCATGATGTCTCTTTATAGCCCAACATTCTGTGCCATATAACAAAGCTGGCCTAATAGCAGTCCGATAAAACTTTTCTTTCAGCCATAACGGAATGTTACGATCACATAAAACTTCTGTTGTGCTCTTCTATTTCAACCAGCCAACTTGGATCCTATGGTTGACATCACTATCAATCTCCCCATCCTTTTGGATAATAGAACCCAAGTACTTAAAATGACTGCTCATCGGTATTTCTTTTCCATTTAATCTCACAATACTATAATCTCGGATTCTTTGTTTACTGAATTTACACTCCATATACTCTGTTTTGGCCCTACTTAATCTAAAACCTCGAGACTCTAGAGTTTGCCTCCATAACTCCAATTTGGTATTTACCCCACCTCTCGTTTCATCGACTAGGAAAATATCATCAGCAAATAGCATACACCATGGTAACTCATCTTGAATAGCTCTAGTAAGCTCATCCATCACTATGGCAGATAAGAATGGACTCAATGCAGATCCTTGATGTAATTCAATTGTGATAGAAAATCACTTGTTATGCCTCCACAAGTTCTGACATTTGCCACTGCTCCATCGTACATATCCTTGATTATGTCAATATATTTAATGGGGACTCCCTTTTTCATCAATGTCCACCTTAATAACTCTCCGGCACCTTATCATAAGCTTTTTCTAAATCAATAAAGACAATATGTAAATTTCTCTTCCTCTCTCGAAATCGCTCTATAAGTTGACGAAGCAAATGAATAGCCTCTATTGTCGATCGCCCCGGCATGAACCCAAATTGGTTCTCTGATATTGTAACATTCTGCCTTAACCTGTGTTAGGATGTTTATGTTCAGTAAAATTAAGGTTGATCTTCTGCAAACTTGCCATATAACGGTCAATATTGAGAATCTGCACCACTAATCTTGGATCCAATATTCATGCACATATATGTATATGGACACACACAAACATATACAGTAAACTGGAGCTGTTACAATTTACTTATCATACTAATCACTTGGCCTCACAAGTTTGAAACAAATAGTTCACAAAAGCAATTGTGGATTTGTTTGTAGGGGATGGATTTAAGATAGCATAGAAGGTTAAACACATTCTTAATTAGATGTCACACCAAAGTTGCATGACACAATCCAAGCATAGTGAAATCGTTTGAAAGAAATCAAAATTTCATAAATATCTCCATTTTATATCCTTTGCAAAAAAAGTCAAAAACCCTTCTGTAAACTTACATAACTTGAGCACTACTTAAAAATTTAATCCTACATAATATATTAATAAGGAAGAATTCTAATCATATTAAAACTAAAAGATTTTATTTTATTATTTGGCTTACAAGATGTTATCAAATATTCAAAATCCTGATAATTCTATTACACTCACACAATCCTATCCTACTAAAATGGAAATCACTCTCGGTACGGAATCTTTGTTAGTGTACATAACATACTAAATATCAAAGAAATATTAGGTTGGGCCTGGACCATTGAAAATTATATTGAGCTGCTATTGTCTTGCTACTCATAAAGCCGAGGCAAAAGAGAGTTTTCTCTTTTGATGCTGAAACAATAGGCTTCAAAATCGTGTTGAAACTTAATTTAATCTGCAAACCATGTGATGTAAATCCCATGCTCATACTTTAGACTGCAGCAAACTTGAATCATAACCTTGAATGTTTCTTAGACCTTGTTAATTATTAGCTCAAACTCGATGCTAACAATAAATCTCAAACAATCAATATGTAGCATGTGACCTCCTTGTCCTTCGTGGAATTTGCTTCAACAAAGGTTGTTCTACATCATTTTCCCTTTCAAATGGATATGGGAAAGAACAAAGAAGTGAAAAGGGAGAAAAAATGAAAAAAAGGTATTCTCATTGCGTGAAATTAATATGCTCTATAAATAAATAATTTCTTATAATCGGAAATTCTCAAGGAAAGATAAGTTTTCTTTAACATAGGAATGTTGAATTGGTAAAGATATACTTGGGGCTAGAATTAGGTCTGATAAACTCCTCTTATATCTCTAGTTGATCAAATGTTGTCAATCTAAATCAAAGATAGATTATATTTCTAAAATATTTTTGTCTGAATCTGGACATTGATATGTTAATTCAGATACATGTTTTGATATCCATTTTACCAAACTTCTACATAAGAGCATCTCCAATGGCCCTCCATTCCTCTATTTTTGAAGGGGAATCACTCCAACCGCCTTCCATTTCCCCCTCCAAAAATGGAGGGAGCTCATTTGCCCTCCAAATTTGGAGGGAGCTGGTGGATTTGGACGGGGCCCTCAATTTTACTATTTACTTTATTAATTCCAATTTTACCCTTACAATCCCATGTATCTTTTTTAAAATACCAAATGTATCATTTATTATAAATAAACTAATTATTTAAAATTAATATAGTTTTAAATTTACTTATCTATTTTTAATTAAAATATATCATTGGAGTCTCACCGATATCTTCGTAATGAGGCTAATATTGAATATTTTTAATATTAATTTTAAATATATTATTATTTTTTATATTCTTATTTTTATTTGCAAAATGAGAATTTCAACTTGCAATACAATCAAACGTTAAAATACATCGAATTTGAAAAAAAATTACATTCGTTCGTTCTCATGCCTCTGTCATAAGTGTTCAATTAGCGCATTTCAAAGTTCAAAGTTAGCCTCCCGATCTTGGATATTCTTATGTCGAACGAAAATTCATCGGAATCTTTCGGCATCATCGTCCTCAATCTCTTCAGCTTGATTTTCAAGTTCAGTGGCTTCTCGTCATACTACCACGGATAGTATTCTACTTAGTTTTGAAGAGGAGCTGGATATGGAGGTTCGTCGGGATATCAGTACGGCAGTCGTGGCTATGGAGATAACTACCAGACTACTAGGCTATCATTATCTTAATGTACTTTCTATATTTCTATTTGTAGTTCCTTTGAGGCGGTTAAATAAATCCTCATGTGTCTGTTTATTTGAAAAATAATATTTTTAATTAAATTTTAAAAATAATTTAAAATTAACTTCAAAGACATTCAATATTCATCTCATTTGAAAGGTCTCGGCAAGACATTTCTAATAGTATATTTTTGAAAAAAATAATGTGTATTAATTAGTTTATTAATTAGTTTAAATTATACTACAACTTTAAATAAAAGTGTGTTTTGAGGGTGAGTAATGTGCGTTGGAGTGTCCTCCATTTCTCCCATCCAAATTAAAGAATATTCTTAGAATATTCTTCAAGTTGCCTTGCAAAATGCAGGGCATCATTGGAGATGCTCTAACAACAACAGCAGCAATAACACGGCCTTTAGACCAAAATTTTGAGGTTTTATTGGCATGAATCCCTTTTCTCGATTTAACTCTGTCAAGGCCATTTCCTATTTTAAGCAAAGGATTGAGGTTTCATCCGAATTGTTTGATTTTTGGGAGTTTGGTACTGGTTTTAAAGGGGACCTTCTTCCGGAGAAAGGAAGATTTTTTTTAACAATTGAATCATGACCTTCTTCCTTTTTTGAAAGAATGCCTTTAGTAGATAGTCCAACCAACGATTTTAATTCAAAATCCCGGGACAGCTATACCGATGTGTCAACGGTACTTCTCTGATCTGATCGAGGATCAATAGCAGGAGTCGCGCTCCAGGAGCATAAGGATGATGGGATGAGGGTGGATTGTCAGTAGCTGCATCTAGAACCCCCTGCATCACTATCGATAGGAATTCGGGAGGCGGATTCGTAACAGATGAAGGGATGGGAGGACTCTTCGAAATGGATATTAAAATGGACAGGGATGAGGGTAAATTCTCAGTTGTTGAGACTATTAAAAGTTTTGTTCGGTCGGCCCTCATATTCCTATCAATTCCTTATCCGTAGTTGGAAGGAGAAAGACTTCGTGAATAAGAAAAATGAAAGACGGTAGATATTCGAGTCGTGAACCAACCATCCATCTACCCGTTGGGTAGGTCATTCACTCAAGGCTACCGGGGATGTTGACTCAACGGATGTATCGTCATTCGTCCAGGTGCACGCATCCGGCTGCTTACTAAAGCCAGCCAGGCATTCCACGGTGCAGAAGAATCTGCTGACTCAGGGGACAAGACTCGTTCTCTATTCTCACTTTCCCGTATGAGCATTTGGTACATGTATAAGTCCGTGGAAGAGTCAAAGGGTCACCACTACTGAGGATCTCCCCCCTAATAGTCAGATGGGTCGTCTGAGGGTTCCGGCCGCGCCAGGGAACCGTTCATTCCTCCCGGCCCCGGCTCTCGCTGTAAGGTAAGCCTATAGCGATAGTCAAGCTTATTTAAGTCGAGTCACCCCTCATCTTTTAGCAAAAAGCCGCTCCACGTTGGTAAAGTCTCATCTTTTGTGTTGGCCGAAGATATAATAGTCACATTGAACCCCACCTATCGGTAGCAGACTGGAGGTCAAATGAGTAACACACACTGCTGCCAACTAAATTATCAAGAGGCTTTGTTTGGTCAAACGAGTGCTTGAGCTAATACTATTTTATCCAAATATGATATATGGAAACTAGCTCCACTACACGGGCTAGCGCGCGTAGGGTGATTTGGAGCAAGCACGTCGGGCGGGATGCGTTTTTCGGTATCTACCTACGCAATTAGTCTCTGCAGTGGTCTCTCTCTGCGCTCTTCACTCTTCGCTCTTCCATTCGTAGGATCAATCCATGATCTCTCAGAGTAAATTAATTTGTTCTTGGTTCGTTCCGTCCCCGAAGCGGTGGAGAACAGTTCCGAAGTACACTTCGTCGCTTCGACTTCATTCATACACTTGTCAGGCCTATCCAACGGGCCATATGTAGCAAAACAGGAAAAAAAAGGTGACGTTAGTGCGGTATTCATCCGATGAATACAAGGAGCACGTCTAGGGAAGGGAAAGATGGATAACTTTCAACCTTGTGATCCTCCACCCTTTTGCAGCACGTCTGACGTAGTCAGTCTATTAAGCGGCCGAGAATCTTATGTCATAAGGACCAACGAGGATTCAGGAGGAAAAGGAGAAGGGGAAGAAGCGGGGTAGAGGAATTGGTCAACTCATCAGGCTCATGACCTGAAGATTGCAGGTTCGAATCCTGCCCCCGCCTAATCACTTGAGATGCTGAGGGTGCTCAGTGGGCCAAACAAAACAAAGGGGATGAACCTGAAGTTGCTGATTAGGGCACAGCCCCCCCAAGGCAAGGAGTCCGCCCGACCGTCATCATACTATGATGATAGTTTAAACAATTTTTGGAATTGTCAATATAATCTAATGGTATGGCTAGGTCGGAAAAGTCTTTCTATCTATATTCTAACTCTATAGAATTAGAACATTTTTTTTGTCTGTTTGATGCTTCATGAATGAAGCACTCATACTATTCGATATAACGAAGGGAAGGATAGGATTCCTTCAGTTCAGGAACCAGGGACTAGAAGTCCGCCTCCCAAGACTATTCAATCCCTGCTATATGCCCTGCTGCTGACCTTATCGAGACAATGGGAGTGCGTCTCATTTGAATAGAAAGGCTTGACCTCTCTTGTTGGACGGGGACTAAAAAGTCTTTTTCTAAAGAAAAATCTTTATAAAGGGAGCAGGCTGGACACTCAAAGAATTCGATAAAGCGGGGGAATGAGGGTCCCCCGATTGGATAATACTAGATGTTCGAGTTTTTTTCGCGTCTGGGGTTGTTCCTTTCTCTAAGCAGATGATCGGTCTGCTACGCTACGTACGTTGACCGTCGACTTGGCATATTTATCCAATTGAACCACCACCTGGGACGGTTCGGCGCGCAGCAAGACCTCTTCTCGCAACTAATGTAATGGTCATCCTTTTCTTTGATTTGATCATGCATTTCGGAGGGGAATCTCATAAGCTTTCCCCTGGACTTCATTGATTCATCTTTCTATCGCATCGAGAAAGACTAATGTTAAAAGATCTTTCCTCTTCGCTACGCCCCTTTCAAAGAGCCTATTCTTTCAAAGGCTTCGCTCCCAAAAAAGAATCTATTGATTCTCTCCCAATTGGTTGGATCGTAGGTGCGATGATTTACTTCACGGGGTACCTTGTCACCCTGGAGAGGGACATTTCTGAGATTATTCGCGATCAAAAAGAAGCTCCGACCCAACATCCTTAACTATTCCCCCTTTTCGACGAGCCATTCTTTGGGCGAGAGCGTGGGCCAATTACAAGCAATTTAAGCTACATTTTTGTATTCAACTGGTATCATACATAAAAAGAGGTACCGACTTCCTGCCCCCACTGCTCTCAGCCCGGAGTCTGTGCCTCCCTTCGGCTTCCCGCTTCGTCCACGAGTCATTCCTCACCTCAAAAGGACTGGCCTAGACCTCTTATACCGCTCCTGACCCGAACCCTTGAGGAACAAGCTGCTTTGAAGACAACCTTCACTTCCCGCACCCGCAAAAGAGAAACAAGAAGCCACCAACCAGAGGAATCCCTATCTTATCTCCTTTGTCCACAAGAAGAAAGAAGATCTCTTTCAAAGCAAATGACCTTTCAACAAGAGACAAAGATCACTGGAAATCACTTGAAAGTACTTTCGGCTTCTTCTCAGCATGAAACAATGATTAAAAATCGGTTTCGAAAAATGAAAAACATCAGATGAAACTCTCAGGTTTCAGTTAATTTCAGCTAAAAATCGCTTGTATCGTTCAAAACCCAAATTATTTTGGGCGGATCTTATTAACTGCCCATATAAAAAGGAAAAATTTAAAATTGAAAGAAAAGGATTTTTTTCATTTTAAAAGCCCCAAATTCAATGTGAAAAGCATCATCAAGGAGAAGAGAAAGAGAAAGAGAAAAAAAAGACCTACCTTTGAAGCAAATGAATAAGCTCAAATGTTGAATGTGATCTAATTTTTGATGGTCACTATTTGCTGGCATTGAATAGATTCATGACTTTTAAGATTCAACTTCAAGGAGAGAGTGGCAGAGATTTTTCAATGTGATTGATCGAACGGTCAATTTCACATTACAAATGAGGGGTATATCTAAATCGGAGGTGGAACTTTAGGTTTCAACACAGTAAACAGGCGGAGATAAAAGTTTTTAATGTGGAAACCCAATTCGGGAAAAACTATGGGGAGTAGAGAGAGAATTCACTATATATTTTCGAGATTACAGTGAACTCTATAGTGTGTTCCTGTGTTTACAATTTCTTTCGTTTGCTCTTATGGATCTCTAGGCGTATAAGTAGTCTGTTGAGTTGTAACTGCTGGTGCGAATTTCTCGGATCTGCATGATTTACTCATCGGGATTTTTTTATAACTACTCAAATTACTGTGATTTATTGTTGGGATTGACATGCCGAGATATCCGCCACTATCCATAACTGTCCCCACTGAAATAGAGGAGTATTTAGAACGTGGGGATATAGTGACAGCTGAGTCATGTCTAGTGGAAGCGGGAATCTCTGCGAAGAGCCTACATCGTGGAGGTCTGATAGTTGCGGATCTCGGGAAAGAAAGGGCTCGAGGTCCTCTCCTTGAGGTTGAATGTGAGCTCGGGGCAAGGCCCAAGGCTCTCTTCGTGGTTAGAGTATGAGCCAATTGATATCTTGAGTTCGTCATCCACTTGTGACACTCCTGGTTTGGCTAAACACATGTGATCTTGGGGAGTGGTCAGTTCTCACCACTACAGATGCCCCCCGCTCTTGCGATTGCCTGAGCGTGGGAGGGGAATTGAAAGGGCAAAGTCAGTTGAAGCCTTGAAGTGTTCTGAATTTTTTTGAAAGTTTAAGAAGGGATCTGGCTTATCATTGCGTATCTTCAGAGGGACGTGACTGGTCGTAGAACATCTGGATTGTTAATTAATATATATCTTCAGGGTTTGATCTGGTGACTAGCCTCCAAACTGGCATCTTTTTGAATTTCTCTGTTATGATGGATGAGTTCTTGTGACAGCGGCGCTTGATATCTTGATGATTTGACGTACCAAAAATATCGGGACGTGGGCCAGTTTCTTAGGGATTAGAAATTTGGACGAAAGACGGTCTGGCTTCTTCTCTATTTATAAATAGGGTGGATCCTCGAGAAGAAATTTGCTTAGCTTTTGAAAACTTCTTGTTTTCAAAATTCTTATTCTGGTGGGCCGTGATGTGATCTTTGATTCTGGGTATTTTCCTTAGAGTTCTCAGTATCATTGCCCTCCTAGAAGTGGTGGGTTGCTTGTTTGGAAGTCATCTCTTGGATGTTGTTGTGGATGTTGTGACAGAAAGTGTATCTGTTTTTTCTTTAAGAAGAAGCAAACACAAACACGTTATAGATCTTGTAATACTCTTATTAGATGTAGCCAAGTTTGTATTTGGATGGATATAATTGGAAAACTTATAATAAAAGTAGTAATTTTTGGAAATGGAAGGGTTGTTTGGATCTTGCTTGGTTTATTTTGTCATTACTTTTATTTGGAATTGGTTGTCTCCGTGGAATGTTGACCAACTCTCCGGGAGTCTTGTCCTGGAAGTGCTCTGGAATGGTAGGAAAGAAGGATGGATCCCATCTGCGGTACCTGCAAGTAATTCTTCCGAGCGGGGGAAATCCTGACTGCGGAGGTGGGTTCACATTTGCTTCTGAGTGGGGGATATCCCATCCGCGTAGCTGCGTTATCGGGGCTCCAAGAGGAAGAAATCCCTGCAGCAGAGCTTGGACCCTGAGTGGGGGAAATCTCACTGTGGAATGACTGGATTGTTTGTAGGATGGCCTATCGCTGCCTCCGAGTGGGGTCAATCCTATTTCAGGGCGCACAGACTGAGGATTGGATGTAATAGTTAAGATGTGCACACAAGCATACAATGAGATATTTAAATAAAAAATGGTAAATGCAACACTTAGTTGTCAGGCACAGACAAAATTGAAAACACGATACCTGTCGCTTCTGTCTTCGGGGGAGCATTTGGAGTTCGACACGAGGCTGGTACGTTGAGGGGATAATCCAATCGAGGAACCCTCATAAATATACCTAGACACACGTGGCCATATCCTCGTCGGGACCTGCATAAGAATGGCCCGAAGTGTGGTACAACCCAACAATAGATTGAATGTGTTTTTGAATAGGGCCCCTACCCAGAGTGATGATCCGGTACCTCCAAGTGGGAGAAAACCCACATCAGAGTTATCCTCTGTGTGGGGATATCCCACATCGGAGATGTCTCTCACTGAGGGAAATTCCATCTGCAGAATATGAATGGATGGATGTATTCATCTGCCTGTAGTTTAAGACGAGGGAGCCCGTAGGCTAGTGTTTGTGTTCTGAGTGGGAAAAATCCTATTAGTGGAGCATCAAATGGGGGCTCTGAGAGGGGAAATTCCTGCAGCAGAGTGGGGGACTCCGAGTAGGGAAAGCCCACAGTAGAGGGTTTCGGCTCCCGTAGGACGATCAAGAAAAGGCATGTGGGCATGTCTACATTGACGTCTCCTAGTGGGGGAAATTTCATCAATAGAACATAGAGACATTCTCCGAGTGGAGGAAATCCCAACAACGGAGAAATTTTGTTGTCGCCTTCGAGTAAGGGATATCCCATCTACAGGGCATGTGGATGGATGTATGTTGTGGAGTAATCTTGCCGCCTTCGAGTGGGGGATATCCTATCTACGGGGCATGCGAGTGGATGGATGTATCGTGAAGGATGAAAATACTACAATGGAGGGATGCATTGTCATGGTTAGGAGAATAAAATAATACTTTACTTAAAAATGAAGTTTATGAAGTTGAAATTGGAAGAAGATACATCCTGTGTGTTCAGATTTCGGGGAGTCAGTCGATCGCCTTGTACTGGGTGATCATATGCTGTTTCCACGAAGATTGGGTGTTCAGATGTCCGGATGCGGCTTCAGGAGTGAGGATATGTTGGCCCAGAGGCCTTTCACCTTAGTTTTGATGATGACTAACTTATAAAGGTTAGTTTACTAATGATCTTGTGTTTGATAAGTTTTAGATATTGATTATGATCTTATAGAGATTTGACTTCAACGAGAGATTCAAAGTCAAAGTGTTGAAGCAAATAAGTGTTGACTTAAGAGCTCACATCAAAACGATTGCATCGTATAACTTGGATCGAGTCGTCTTGAAGATGAAGATCGACAAGAAGACTTCGGTTTTTTTAGTTTAGTTTTAATTTTAGATCTTGTGTAAATATTGGCTAGTGTTGATATGCTCAAGTATACACACCAGATAAATAGTTTTTGGTTTCGGTTTAACCGTTTTGGAATTTCAAAACATATCTTTGGTTTTTATGAATAGATAGAATCAAAAGAAGTTTACATGGTTTTATGTATGTTGGATTTCATCCATATACATCTATGATTCATATTGTCTAAAAACTTATTTTGATGATTCTAATTCATGTGTTTTAAGTTTTGTCTTTTAACAAAACTTAATTTTGGATTTATTGTCAAAACATAGATATATTATTTATCATGTGTATTGGATTCTATCCATACACAATATACTTCAAAGTGTCTTTATATCATGTTTTTGTATTTATACAAGTTTTTGAGAAATAGTTTTTCATTTTGAAGTCTTCCCAAAAACTCTTGAAGACAAAAATAAAACGAGTTTTGAAAATACAGTTTTTAGTTCAAATTGTTTGTAATATTGGTTGATCTTTGATCAAACATATTTGTATTTTAAGTGCTTACATGAACTTATTTTTGTGAATTTTATGTGATTTTATGGAATTTTATAGGTATTTAAAAGATCAAGTTTTCAAACCCTAAAACCCTGCCTGAGATCACTCGCCTAGGGCACACTGCCTTGGCCTAGGGCCGGTCGACCGTCCGGTCGAACGATGCTCTCTGGATCTCTCTGAATCTGGCCCCGGTCGACCGACCAGAGAGTTATTACTCTGGTTCTAGTCTCAGTCGACCGGGCGGTCGACCGGTAGGCAAGTTTTCCTGGGGCGGTCAACCGACAGTGCCTAACGGTAAAAAATTTGACTGTTGGCCGATCGACCAGGCGGTCGACCGACAGGTCATTCTGGACCTGTTTTAACCCTAATGGCTATATTTTCAGACCCCTATAAAAAAGGGTTTTTGGGGCTGTTTCTTCTAAGATTTTTAAGAGTAAATTTTCTCATCTTCTTAAGTGTTTTCAGCAAGTTTTAAAAAGAAGTTTTTGTGCCAAAAATTCTCTTATCTTTATTTGTTTTCAAAGTTTTGGAAAATCAAAGAAAATCAAGTCTTTGGGAATTCTATTTTATTCTTCATTTTATATATCTATCAAGATGTTTTTTTCAAGTATTTTCTTTGTTATTTTATTTCCAAACACTTTGATTTCTCGCATACTTGAGTTATCATCTCAAATCTATCTTCAGAATCTTTGCATTGTGAGAAAATTGTTTGCGATCCTTTGAGACCACCAAGAGAGTGCTTGTGATCTTAGTGATTACTAAGTGTACTTTCTTTTGCTTTGTGCTTGGCTTAGTGCCAACCTCTTGTGTAGAGATTTTGTGTTTGAGTAGAGCTGTGTACTCCCGGTGTTGAGTTGTAATTCCTCAGTGAAGGTCTCTTTGTGGAAGGTCCTGCGTGGACGTAGTGAAAATTCTTCTGTGTGAAGGTGGGGACGTATAGCAGTGGCTCGAACCTCGAAATATATCTTTGTGTTTGCGTTTGATCCACTATCTCTCAACTCTATCTCTCTTATATCTTGCATTGCTTTATATTGTTCATATTCATATGCTAGATATAGTTTGTGTGTGCCCACACTTGTGTTGAACCTAGAGAGCTTATATAGCACCTCAACTCTTAATCTGGAAGAATTTAGAGTAGTTCCAGAGCCCTTCACAGGGAATTCGGGCTCACTCTTGGTTGCACATAGTGTGTGCAATTAAGTTTTTAATTCCACATCATTTGTCCTAAATTAGCTAGCACACCTATTCACCCCCCTCTAGGTGCACTTTCAATTAGTATCAGAGCCTCCGCTCCTGATATTCAGTTTAACCACCTAAGAGTGAGATCCTTGGATAGCTAATCTAGATTTGCATTTGCACACATATAGTTATACACTCATAGATTTCCTTGCCCCTCCTATGTATGATGTTTTCAACATCGATATGTGAAAGTTTAAGATGAGTGCATATATAAAAGCCCTAAGATGCATATTTATCTTGCCAATATCAAGAAATCTTATCTTGGTAATGATAAGTACCTTAAGGCTAATGCACAAGCTTTAGAGGCACTTAGGCACACACTCAGCAAAAAGCATCTTCCTATTGTTTCTCATTGTGATTCCGCTTTTGCAGTGTGGAACACATTGAACTCTCCAGAGCTACAAACGACAAACTATGTAGAGAAGGAATCTAGTAGAGATAAGTCTGACCAAGCTTGCTTCATGATCTAAGGGATTGACTCCCTTGAGGTAAACTCGGACACTCAACTAGATGATTGTACTAGTTGTTCATGTGATAACGATGATATGGATGCGCATGTTTTAAATAAAGAACTATCCATGTTAAAAACTTGCTTTCAGAATACAAACTTTTAAAAAGCAAGAGTGTTAATCTAAAAGAGGAAAATAAAAATTTGTTTTCAAACTTAATATGGCTTTGCAAGAGAGGGTTGAGATTTCAAGTGAAAGAGACTCATTGAAATCCCAACTTGATCTTGCTTTAAAAGAAAATAAATTTTTAAAGAATAAAAATGATTTTGATCATGTTTTGAAGAAAAATGAGGTTTTATCTTCAAAGCTTTATTTTGTTTTAAAAGAAAATGATTCTTTGAAAAAAAATTGTTTTAATTTCAAAAGAATTAGATTTAGTTTCAAAGAAAAATATTTCTTTGAAAAATAATTTTTCTTCTCATGTATCTATTGCTCTATCTACTAGTGATAAACATGTTGCATGTTCCACTTTTTCTTCAATCATTGAAAATGATATTTGTATTTTGAACAAGAGTGTAGATTGTTTGGACTCCACTTTGAGCCAATGTGCTATGAATCACAAAAGATTGGAATCCATGTTTCTCAAGAAACATGCTTTACCTATGCATGCACACAAACACGGCATACACATGCTCATCATGATTTGTATGCTCATGTGTACACTTGTACACATTGTGGACGTACGGGCCACGTTACAAATTTTGCTATGATAAAATAAATGTTTCAAATTTTGCAAATAAGTTTGTTTGAGTTAGGAAAGGTGCTAACCCCCATAAACCCAAAAGATATGGGTACCAAAATCCGCTCCTACTTTATTTGATGTAGGTGTGGGCTCTCACAAGACGTGAGAGTGTTGGTGCCTTGAAGTGGATGCGTTCCGAGCTCAATGGTGACATTTTTGGATGCATCATTTTCAACAGATGTTTGGTGGAAGAACCACCATGGTTTGGACAAACAGAGATTAATTCACTCAGATTGGTAACTATCTCTTACTCCTATTTATGTTTACATGCTTTCTAATTAATGATTTTTAGCATGTCATATTTTCAATGTTCATTATGTTAAATGCAATGTTCATTAGACATGTGATATACACAGATAGTTTTTGAGATACACTCATGTTTATATGAACTTATATTTTTGTGTTCTCACTATAGTTTAACTACTATGTATTTCCTGGTTCTAAAACACGTGCATTTAGCCTAATGATCATGGTTGTTTATGTTTTTACACTTCATGTTTTGAATACATGTTTGGATTTAAGTTTTCGTTAAAACTTGTGTTTATACTTATACAACTAGTGAGCCACATTTGATTATTATATGTTTGTACTTTATTGCTCATTTGTACCCATTAGATGTGCTTGTATAATTTTGTTTTGATGATTCTTGCATTCTAACATGTATTCCCTATATTTGTACATATTTTCATAAAAATGTGTAATAGATATACATGTATACTCTAGAGTTATTTGCTTTCATGTAAAATTCTTTTATGGACTCGTTTATGTTTGAGATATGTATGTATACTTTTAGTTTCGACAAAAACATACATATACCTTGAAGCTTGTTTAGTTTTTATGTTTTGATTATTTTTTTATAAAAGAAATTTCATATGAGCTTTATTGTCTTATTTTCATGATTTTGTTCATTACATGATTCCTACACTTGATATATCTTGTTTACCCATGACTTTTGTTTCATGAGAACTATATGTGCTTTATCGCTTTTTGAGTGACGATTCTCGTGTAATTTTCATATTTCATGAATACATTTGTGTTTTATTCCTTACTCGAAGGATTTCGTACTAGTTTTCAAAATTATCATAAATTTGTTTTGTTATTCTTCAATTTGGTAGAGTTTTCAAACATGTTAAATTATTTTCAAACTATTATTTTTGAAAACTCCTGCCAACCAAAGGGCGGTTGGATGGGCGACGATGCCTTGTATACCCTTAATTGAAAATCTATTTAAACATGTGCATAAAAGGAGGTAATTATGAGTTATACATAATTTTAATGAAAATTTATTTTGTATACTCATGTTTTCTATATATGTATGGATCATATCTAAATTAACATTATATTGCTCTGATACATATAAATATTTTCTTGTGTTTTAAACATATATATCATACATTTTTAGCATAAATTATTTCTTGCTAAGCTTAAGTTAGTCCTTAATTGTTTGTCAATTCATATTCTCTACAAGCTTATGCATTATTTTTATTAGTATTTCATAAAGGGGTGAAAAATTCTTGTTTTATCTCTCAATTGGTTTTATTTTCAATTAGAATCTTACTCCCACTTTTTATGATGAAAAATACTGTTTTTTGGTATATGCTAACATTTTCAATATTGGTATCACTAATCTTAAATTGGTATTATTCTTAATTTGATATCTTTATTACAAAATGATTTTAGTGTTTACCTAAATAAATTGGTTTTTACTTTCAACTGATATCATGTCCTTCTATTGGTATCAATTCATGAAAAGATTGTTTTCTTTTCATTGGTAAAAAGAATGTTTAATTTTTAATTAGTAAAAAGATTATTTCTTTCAATTGGGTTTTTCAATTGATTATTTTTATTGGTATCAAAATTTTTGTTTTAAAAATAAGTTTATTGGTATTGTTTATTTGTTTTCACCCCTTTGTTGATGAGTGACAAAAAGGGGTAGAAGAATTTAGGATTATATATGCATGTTTTATTAAGTGTTTATATATCTTGTTTTTATTTGGTATTTATTAGCTACATTGCATATCTTTATGTGTTTATTGATTATGCATAAGTTAAGGGGGAGCTTCTATAAAGCTTAACTTTAATCAATGCATATATAACCTTGTAAGTTTTGTCATCATCAAAAAAGGGGAGATTGTTGGCCCAGAGGCCTTTCACCGTAATTTTGATGATGACTAACTTATGAATGTTAGTTTACTAATGATCTTGTGTTTAATAAATTTCAGATATTGATCAAGATCTTAGTAGAGATTTGATTTCAACAAGAGATTCACAGTCAAAGTGTTGAAGCAAACAAGTGTTGATTCAAGAGCTCATATTGTAACGATCGCATTTGTATAACTTGGATCGAGTCATCTTGAAGATGAAGATCGACAAGAAGACTTCAGTTTGTTTAGTTTAATTTTGTTTTTAGATATTGTGTAAAGATAGACTAGTGTTGATATGCTTAAGTATACACACACAAGATAAATAGTTTTTGGTTTCGGTTTAACCGTTTTGAAATTTCAATAACATATCTTTGGTTTTATGAATAGACAGAATCAAAAGAAGTTTACATAGTTTTATGTATGTTGGATTTCATCCATTTACATCTATAATTCATATTATCTAAAAACGTATTTTGATGATTCTAGTTCATGTGTTTTAAGTTATCTTTTAATGAAAATTTAATTTTGAATTTATTGTAAAAACATAGATATATCATTTATCATGTGTATTGATTCTATCCACACACTATGCTTCAAAAGTGTCTCTATATCATGATTTTGTATTTATACAATTTTTTGAGAAATAGTTTTTCATTTTGAAGTCTTCTTAAAAACTCTTGAAGACAAAAATAAAACGAGTTTTGAAAATATAAATTTTGGTTTCAAGCTTAATTTCTAATGCCTCAAAATAGTTTAAACTGTTTGTAATATGGGTTAATCTTTGATCAGACATATTTTTATTTCAAGTGCTTACATGAACTTATTTTTGTGGATTTTATGTAATTTTATGGGTATTTAAAAGACCAAGTTTTTAAATCCTAAAACTCAGCCTGAGACCACTGGGGTCGACCGACCGGTCCACCGGACCAGATCGCGGTCGACCGGGCGGTCGACCGATGTGCACAGATACGTGCACACTACCTTGGCCTAGGGTTGGTCGACCGATCCAGAGAGCTTGCTCTTCGGAGCTCTCTGGATCTGGCCCCGGTCGACCGACCAGAGAGATAGCTCTCTGGTTCTGGCCTCGGTCGTTTGCCTGGGGCGGTCGACAGGCAAGTTTGCCTGAGGCGGTCGACCGACAATGCCTAACAGTAAAAATTTGACCGTTGGCCGGTTGACTGGGCGGTCGACCGACAGGTCATTCTGGACCTGTTTTGATCTCAATGACTATATTTTTAGACCCCTATAAAAATGGGTCTTTGGGGGCTGTTTCTTCTAAGATTTTCAAGAGCAATTTTCCCATCTTCTCAAGTGTTTTCAGCAATTTTTAAATAGAAGTTTTTGTGCCAAAAATTCTCTTATCTTTATTTGTCTTCAAAGTTTTAGAAAATCAAAAAAATCAAGTCTTTGGGAATTCTATTTTATTCTTCATTTTATATATTCATCAAAAAGTTTCTCTCAAGTATTTTCTTTGTTGTTTTATTTCCTAACACTTTGATTTTTCGCATACTTGAGCTATCATCCTAAATCTATCTTTAGGATCTTTGTATTGTGAGAAAATTGTTTGTGATCCTTTGAGATCACCAAGAGAGTCTGTGATCTTAGTGATCACTAAGTGTACTTTTCTTTGCTTGTGCTTGGCTTAGTGCCCACCTCTTGTGTAGAGGTTTTGTGTTTGAGAGAGAAGTTATGTACTCCCGGTGTTGAGTTGTAATTCCTCAGTGGAAATCCCTTTGTGGAAGGTGCTGTGTGGACGTAGTGGAAATCCTTCTGTGTGAAGGCGGGAACGTAGAGCAGCGGCTCAAACCTTGAAACATATCTTTGTGTTTCCGTTTGATTCACTTTCTCTCAACTCTATCTCTCTTATATCTTGCATTACTTTATATTGTTTACATTCATATGCTAGGTATAGTTTGAGTGTGCCCACACTTGTGTTGAACCTAAAGAGCTTATAATAGCACCTCAATTATTAATCTAGAGGATCTAGAGTAGTTCCAGAGCCCTTCACGGGGAATTCAGGCTCATTCTTGGTTACACATAATGTGTTTACAATTAAGTTTTTAATTCCGCATTGTCCTAGATTAGCTACTACACCTATTCACCCCCATCTAGGTGCACTTTCAGGATATACTCTTTAAGGATGCCTTGTTTTACAAGCTCCTCAAGGTACATTCAAAGGGCTTAGCAATGGATGGTCTGGTGTCCCTTTCCTTCATAGTAAGAGCAGTATTCCTTCGACCTGGGGAGCGAAGGATTGTACTGAAGTGGTTTCGGGCGCCTGACCCATGTTGATTTTTGATAGTGTTGAAGATTTCGTTGATCGGGAGCTTCAACAGAGTGAAGCATTCCATCATTCTGTTGCTTCAAAGCGAACTCGGGGAGAGGATCGCGAGCGCTTACTTCTTATAAGCGGGTTGACCCCGGTGTCGGTCTTGAGCATGGTTGGGAGCTTCGTGAAGAGACTTTGACTTTCCTCTACCATTGCCTGGTTTCACGGAGTGGTTGGAGGAAGCCTTCATCATCGCCTCTTGGAGGAAGCCTTCATCATTGCCTATTCAAGCTGGATGTAACACTGAGTTCGGAAAGAATTTCGCTCATCTTGGTGACATTGTGCTTCAGGAGGTGTTTTTACAGGGGTGAACAACTTGCAGCCCGCTGATAAATGCGAGGGCGGCAACTTCCTCTTCATAGTTGGAGACTTTAGTGAGTTGGTTCACTAAGAAGTTAATGTATGACTTGAGGCTATCTCTTTGCTTCATTTTGACGGAGAGAAGATGGTGACTATTCTTTTTGGCCTCTTGGCGGGAGACATATTGGGTGAGAAATGCCTCAGTCACCTCAGCGAAATTGTGGAGAGAGCGCAGTGGTAGCGAGTAAACCAATTCGAGGTCATACCTTTTAGGCTGGCAGAAAAGGTGAGGCACATGACTGGAACGTTGTGGGAGTAGATCACCATCTTGTTTCGAAAGTGACAGACATGCTGTACCAGATCACTTATTCCGAAGTAGTAGTCGAATGTCGGAGTGGAGAATTTTTCGGGAACTCGTACTCCTTGATCTCTTTGGAGAGAGGAGACTCGTGAATCTTGGTGGTTGGAGTCGGGGGTGATCCAACAGTTTGGCCTCCCTGATCCGCTTCTGGATTAGTTCGTCAAGAGTGTGGAGGTCTGGAGACCTGCTGTTCTCGGGGTCACCCTTCGTTTGCATTGGGTTCTGGAGGGTTGCGACTTGGGTCAGGAGCTGTTGGTTAAGCAACCTCAACTTCTCTTACTCCTGGAGGATGTTCTCGCGATCGAGAGCCATTCGTTCTCGTTCGCGATCTGATTGCGCTTGTTGCCCCTTCTGAAAGTGCAGAAAATTTCTGAGATCGCCTTGAGTGGATACAGGCTGAGCAATAAAATTATGCACATGCAATTCTATAGATTTAATGAAGACTGATATCATACCTTCGAGATCTCGCTGGATTGATCTCGTTAACAACCTTCTTCTGTGAATTGTGAAGCTATCTTAAACACCTCACGATCTTCTATCGTATTCCCAAAGCGCTAGATCAGATGGAGGGTGGGTTTCGAACTTTCGATCTCTCATTCAGCTCTTTTCTGCCGCCTTTTAGAAACTAAGATTTTCTCCTTTTGTTTCTTCTCTATGAGCCATACTTCGGCCAAGAGTTATAAGAGGCTATATATAAGCTGCGATAGGGACCACTAGGAATTAAACAAGAATCAGACTTCTAATGAAATTAGGAAACTCTAATTTAACCCGAATTAGAATCTTTAATTTCATAAATTACAGTTCAGTCTACAAAAATTGTAATTGCACTTCTGTCTTTATCTCAAAATTACTTTCGAGATCCTTATTATTATATGCCTAAAATCTCCTCACGTTAAAATTTCTGATGCCCCTCAATTAAATTAAATAAAATTACTGATAATTTTATTTAATGACATCTTATCCTTAATACCTACCACTTAACTTATTTGTCATGTCGGATAATTAAATTCACCTACAGGGTTTAACATGTACAAAACTTATAAGTTTCTTAAGAGAACATCATCATTCTCTCATACCGGGACGTGGATTCCATCAATAAATAAAGTCCATCGGACACATTACAGTATCACTCAACTCACTGAAGCTATTGACTCATAAAAAATCTCTTCTTAATGAATCAAAGTAACAAGTATAATATGCACATGTCCATTAAATATTTCGGGATAAAGAGTTTTAGCACTCATAATAATCATGAGGTGTTATTTTTCGAATATCATCAATATATAGAAAATTAGCTCAACTTGGTCCTGTCCAATACACATAAAGTACACAAATGCAATAGTCCGAGACATTAATCAGTCTTCTATAGCCAAGACAGACTATTTCAGAGGATTGCATTATAATCCTACCGATGGTGTGTCCAACTCTATCTGAGATTGTGGACCTAACTTATGTTCTATGGGGATCCGATGATCTGATCTTCTGTGTTTAAACTGAACTCTACACACCAGGTCATCTATAATGTAGAACACAAGACACACACACATATAGTACAATTATTTGCCCATATAGATTCTCATAAAATGGAAATGATATTATTAAATAACAAATCATATATTGAGTTATAATACAAGAAGGCTAAGGCTTTTAGTATATCTCCAACACCTTCATCTACTCTCTCATCTCTAAAGCGTTTGAAGGAGTTGGTTTTAGCGCTGCTGAGAGGGCGGAATGTTGGCGACTGGCTCTTGTCATGATGAAGAGCTCGTGTCCTCATTGGTGTGCGGTTGATCGCTGGTTGGTGTAGGGACTGCGCCCACAGCGGCTTCGATTACCTTACCTTTGGACGATGCACTTTTGGTGACTTGTTTTCTCAGAGCCACCGTTGATGCAGAGGAGGCTTTTTTAGGAAGGTTTTTGGGTTTTAGGGGATAAATCTTGAGTGTAGAGAGTCGGATCTCAATGAAAGCACCAATTTGTGGTGGAGATTTTCAATGTGATTTTTCGAACGATCAATCTTGCACCACAAATGAGGGGGGTCTATCTAAATTGGAGGTGGAACTGTAGGTTTCAACACAATAAACAGACGGAAACAAAAGATTTTTACGTGGAAACCTAATTCGGGAAAAATCACTGGAAGGAGAGAGAATTCACTATATTTTTCGAGATTACAGTGAACTCTGTAGTGTGTTCCCATGTTTACAATTTCTTCCGTTCGTTCTTATGTATCTCTAGGCATATAAGTACTTTGTTGCGTTGTAACTGCTGGTGCGGATTTTTCGGATCCGCACGATTTGCTTGTCGGGATCTTTCCATAACCGCTTAGATTGCTGTGCTTTATTGTTGGGATTGACATGCCGAGATATCTGCCACTATCCATAACTATTCCAACTGAAATAGTAGAGTATTTAGAACATGAGGATATAGTGGCAGTGTAACTACCTTCGCGATCCAGAAAACCCTGCTACTGAGTTGTGTCTAGTGGAAGCGAGAATCTCTTTAGAGAGCATATGTAGTGGGGATCTGGTAGTTGCAGATGTTGGAGAAAGAAAAGGTCCGAGGTCCTCCCTTCGGGGTTGAATGTGAGCTCGGGGCAAGGCCGGAGGCTCTCTCCTCAGGGTTTAGTGCGATGTCGGGATAAGGCCCGAGGCTCTCTCCTCAGGGTTGAGTGCGATGTCGGGATAAGGCCCGAGGCTCTCTTTGGGGTTGAGGATGAGCCAACTAGTATATCGAGTTCATCATCCACTTGTGACACTCGTGGTGTGGCGGGACACATGTCGTGATCTTGGGGAGTGGTTAGATTATGACGACTACAGGGAGATCGAGGATGCACTTTGATATGAATGGGGACAGAAAAATTTGTGTTTAATACAAAATTGACTTAAAAGCTCTTTTTTCCCAAGATACCTGACAAAGATGCGAGGAAAAACTATAGTGTAAACCATCTTAAAAACAGTTTAATCAAGGGAGAAACAAACAACAGATGAAAAAGATGGGGTTTAGAAATGCATATACAGACACTCGCCAATTTATATATAGTATACATTTAGTACAAAGTTTTACAAATATGGTCGACTTTATTTATATGTATGTAAGATAACAGTTGAAAGTTTAAAAACCATACCCTTAACATAAGAAATGAAATGTGGCCTGTACTTGAAATATGTCGAATAAAGCAAACCTTTTAGGTTTGTATATTAGAAACAAATTTACTTGCAATTTAGTAACTAAGCACGCCCCTTCCACCATGTGCTTCTAAGTACAAAGGAGAGAATTACACTTACTATTTTTGTTCTAAGTACAGAGGCTGCTGCTGTTTCAGCCAACACTTGCTGTTTGTGAAGCCACTGTTCTGAGCCCCCATAAGAGTCGCTGGGTTGGAGTCTGAGTCAGTCGAGAAAACTGAAGGGCAAAGGGGAAAAACCCAGTAGCCACAGCGAAAAAAATTCTCTCAGTAAAGTGTCATATTTGTTGCACTTCTCTTTGAAAAGATCAAATCAAGTTCAAAATGTTCAATCAAACTAACCAACACCCATTTTAAACATTATAAACATTTAGACCTCATAATTAGTCTCTAAAAAAATTTCATTTTAAATGTGTTTTCACCAACTATGGTCTTGTAGCCGTGTGTCCAAGGACATAGCAATTTTGTATGATTGTACAGGAACACAATGGTATGGCCAATCTTGAAAATTAATATATTGACATGGCATGAAAATAAAAACACTGCTGAAATATATTTACATAATATCATTATACAAATTTTTTTATCTGATATATAAATAACAAGCAAAACACAAATTACTCAAATTAATTATTAGAAGTTTATAACAAGATATGCATAATACGCTACACATTGACATTCCATAAATTAATTTATAGATTTTCAAACTATCCAATGAATTCATCTTTCACATTAGTTAGAATATGAAAACCCTTGTGGAGCAATTTTAATTGTCTTTTGTCACTGGCTCAATTCATGTTTTTTTATTTACAGAGAAGAAAAATAGCAAGCAATCATCCACAAACCAAATTTTAATCAAGAGATCATCTTACTGCTAATTTGAATTTTTTTAGTCTCTGTCACATATTTGATATGCCGTGAACATTAATATTGTTTACATCTTGGCATGTCAAATATTTTAGGATGTGTGAAAGCTGCATACTACTTATCCACTAAATACCGGAGCATGAAAGCATCCTATATGCATCCAACATTGGTGCTGCGCCTCCAATGAAGAGGATGTGACCATAGTGCACATGCACCTCCAAACAATCATTTATAACATCCATGGTTTCTCACATGGAATTTCAATGGAGCAAGCCATATTGCCCTGATAACCATGGGAGACATGACAGTTTGGTGTTCAATGCTAACCATGTTGTGTAAGAAATTAAAAGAACTTTAATGCGGATTAAATTGCCATGGATCTAGAATCAAAAGCATCTCAAGAAGAATTTAAATGCATATTCAAACAAATAAATTCCATACCTGAAGCCATTAGTGGAGAATTGATGAATGTTGAAGAGGACCTCGATTCTTTCTTTGATCCTGCAATAACCCTAATGCCAAACTCTTCTTCTCTCTGATCCTTCTCTTTTCACAACCCTTGCAATTATGATGGATGTCACAATGAAAAATGACAGAGAGTTGTTTTCTTTACAGGAGGAGAGATGAGGGTCTAACATTTACAAATAACCCCCTGAGATAAAACCACCCATCATGGCCCCTTTATACCTCATGTGATTATTAACTTATATAAATGTAACTTTAATATGGGTATCTATAATATCAGTTAACCTTAATTAGGAATCCAATTGAATAGGATAGTGGGCCACTTAATCTTTAATGTGAGATTAACATGTTGGGAGAAGAAGAGGAAACTTGGCATCTCCATTAAACTTCTTTTTCCTAAATTTGCATCTATGACTGTTGGTCTTGTTCATACTGTGCATGAGATCAAAACAGTTGCCACAGTAATTATGCAATAAATAACTAAAAATAAGTTCAAAGGTTTTAATCTATCTAATATTAGTTCCATGTGATTTCTATTTCTTTAGTTTATATATAATTACTAGAAAAGTGCCACAGTTTCTTAATCATGGTTATATGTGCAGTGTTCATGGCTTACACAAGATCAAAAGAGTTTGGTGAATGCCTAGTCCTTGTGCTCCTTAAAATTTTGCTTTCCTTTTTCTGTCATTTTCTCTGTCTCTTGCTCGTAATCTGCTGAAGTTTCTTCTACTTAAAGGTGCTTACTCTTGTTCTTAAACTGCATCAATATGGCATCTCCTAAAGCTCTACTTTTGGTGCATGAGTATCGATTCAGCTTTGTAAGTCTACCCTAATCCCTACATCAATTTTAAGTCTGCCATCCTCTTCCAAACCCAAAAACTTTTGAACTTCCAAATTCTGAAATTTTGAAAAGTTTATCCCAGCTCTTACCTAAATTTGTAACATCTGGCCACTGTAATGATCACTTTCTGACCTACCCGGGATCGTGACCCATGTCTATCCAACCTCCAAGGGATGCGCGATTCGTGACCACTTTCAGAACATCTAATCAGAGTCTTTGTCTAATTCGAATTACAAGCGGGTCGGGTAATTAGAAGAAGAGATAAATCCAGTTATGGGAGATCTCTATCTCTAAGCCCCAATTATCATCCAAACGAGGCAATTACCCCTTGGGGACACTTCATCAGTTCGTCCTCATCTACAACATGGCGAGGACCACCAAATAGAGATAGACTCTCTCCTATATCGATTCGAATCAGGATGTTCAGCTCAACCGCCATCAAGATAAGGCACTTAAGTGTTCAAACCGAGCGGGACTCCCAAGCCTTATCGTTTGATATCACCTGTATAAATAACAGATCACTCCCACTGTGGAGGAGGATGATCAATTAAATCTAGAAACTCTAACACATAATAGAAGCCCACTGGTAATCATCATTGTTGTAGTGGAATTCTACTCTCTGTGATTTTTTCCTTTCGGATTTTTCACGTAAGTTTCGTGTGTTTGCGATTACTTTTTGTGATTTGATTATATCCACTCTATTATTTTAGTGCGTGGATTAATTCTTTAGGAATTTACCCACAATATTTGGTGCTTTCATTGAGAGCCTGAATGCTTACTCACGATCTCTCGTCATCCAACATCCTACCCCTTTAAACTGCCTCACACGACCGATATGGCTCCATCAAGGAAGATTGTCACCCAGGTTGCAGTCGCTGCCCCCGCCGATCTGAAAGGAAAGGGAAAAACTATCGAAGCGGCCAAGCCTGCGGACCATCGGCCCAACCTATCCGACATCCTCATCTCCGATGCTGAAGATTCTCATTCAAACACCGTTTCTTCACTTCGGATGTAGGCCGCAGAACCGAGCCCTAGCTCAATGGCAAACAACTCATCTAGATGCTTTTCACTATGTGGAAGCAGATGGAGAGCTAACAAATGGAGATGATCTGGCTCTGCGAAGCGGCTGCTCGTGAAAAGAAGCGGCAGCCTGTGTCCAGACACGACTGCTCAAACAAATCGTGGCACAACAGATCACAATCTTCCCCTACTGCGGGAAGAAACGCACAGACTCCCCCGTCACCACCATGTACCCAGGGATCCACGCACTCTAACGGAAGCTCGAGACGCAACCGAACGAAGACCCACGAAGATGATATGGACTCCAGGAACTCAAAACGTTTCCGACCCCGAAGTTTCCTCGTATAGAGGACATCGCAGATTTGTTCCAGGAGCGGCTTAACCAAGCGAGTCAGCAGTTTTCAAAGGGGATGGAATACAGCGGGTTGAGACCCTCTGACTCATCTCTGTCAACGGAAATCACCACGCTCTGCTCCCCGAAGAAGCTCGTGATGCCGACTTTCGACCACTACTCGGAAACCTTCGACCCCCTACTACATCTCCGCCAATCTCAAGACAAAATGCTGGTCTACGCTCATGACTATCTTCTCTTTGTGCTCATATCATATAAATCTACTTTCATAAAACATAATATCCTATTATTTTATTACAAATCACAGATCTCCGAGCGTTCTCGTCCAGCCTCAAGGGAGTCGCCCACCATTCGTTTTACTCGTTCTTGAGGAATTCACTTCGGACTTTCATGACATGACCGACTCATTCTACAGCAAGTTTGCTTCTCAGAGGGAATTCCAGAGAAAAAACAATCACCTCCTCATTATCAAGATGAAATCCGGGGAGAGTCTGAAGAACTACGTCAACTACTTCCAGAGCCAGATGGCCCTAGTATACAACTGTATTGAGGACGTAACCGTTGCCGCCTTTATCAACGGGATGCAAGTCACAAACCCTTTCTACAAACATCTGGTGAAGAACGCGTCACCAAAATGAAAGATATTCTTGTCCGGGTGCAGAAGTACATCCAGATAGAAGAAGCGACTCGGGCCACATCCAGTCGCCCCCCCCCCCCCCCGAGACAAGGGCCCGATGTCGAGAATCCGAAGCCACAATTCCCTCCGAGGAAGAATCCGAGCAACAACTCCTCCGCTAGCCACAAGCCATCCAGACGTGCTACCAAATCCAGTAAGAGAAACGAAGCAGAGCTCGACCTCATTTCATTTAGAGTACCCATCGATCATATCTTTAATGCTATCAAAGAACAACCATGGGTCAGGCGTCCAGTCTGACCTCTCCCACCTAACCCCAAAAAGGCCTGGATTTAGAGACTACTGTGCCTCCACGAAGGGAGGGGCCACCTCATAGTGGGCTGCCGAACCCTCTGACGACACTTTGAGGACCTGGTCAATGAAGGATATCTCCGAGAGTTTATTCTCAACCCCGGTCTGTGCTCAGAGATTAGGGTGCAAAGGCTGCCCAGGACCACAGATGAACACCCGAGCAACACCCTCATCCAATACAGGGAGGTGAACGCTATATTCGGGAACTCCTCATAGAAGACACCACCACTAAGGAGAGGACCATCTACGTCAATGAAGCTCGAAGGGATAACTGCCCGACAATAGTGACTCACCCTCCTATATCTCCTGGTAGACCGATCTATTTCTTAGAAGAAAACGCCTATTCTATGCACTTCCCGCACAGCTCCTTGGTTGTGATAGTACATGTCGAATGCTGCAAAATGTCAAAAATCTTGATTAACGGGGAAAGTAGCATCAACATTCTTCACGGTCACACTCTAGATCAAATGGACACTCCCGAGCAGACCCGAAAGTTGATCATCCCCCGGGCCTAGTTACTCCTCTACGGTTTTGACGGGAATGAAGCTTGTTCCCTCGACACGGTCGAGTTCTTAGTCCGTGCGGACCCTTTCAATGTCGTCAGAGTTTTGTGTCCTTGACGTCCAATCCCCCTACAACGCCATTCTCGGAGGCCGTGGATTCACATAATGAGAGAGGTGTTGGCCCGAAGGCCCATCACTCTAGTTTTGATGATGATCAACTCATGTAGTTATAGTACTAATGATCTTGTGTTTAATTAGTGACAGATTTATGATCAAGATCTTAGTAGGTGCTTAGGTTCAACAAAGGATTTAAAGTCAAGTTTTGGAGCTAGCACGGTTTGATCCAAGAACCATTGGATCGTGTTTGGACCAAGTCAAGAAGATGAGAAGGCTTCAAGTGAAGACTTCAAGAAGATGAAGACTTGTGTCTAGGTTTGTTTTAGTAAGATTTTGTTTTAGATTAAAATGTAAAGGATAGAATAGTTGGTGGATTGCTCAAGTATATCATACACACACACACTCTTGATTTAGTTTGTTTTACAAAAGAATTTTTACTTTGGAAAAATACCTTTTGGTTTTTGGAATTTCTTATATACATATCTTTTATCCAAAACCATGTTTAGTGCATAATGTCAAAAACATAGATATTTCACCATGTTTGTGTAGTGGATCATATCCATACACTCTATGCTTTCAAAGTTGTTTAAATATCTTGTTTTTGTATTTGGAGAAGTTTTGGAAAAGATAAGTTTTAGAAAAATCAATTTTGGAAAATACCGTTTTCGTTTTTAGCCAAAATTTTCAAGTTACAAAAATAGTTCAAATTGTTTGTAACATGTCTTGATTTTGTGCAAGCATGTTTGATTAATCAAAGTATTATATTGAACTTATTTTTGTAGATTTTTCATGATTTTATGGGATTTTATTTCAACCAAAAAGACCAAGATTTTTATTCCTTAAGATTTCTGTCTGGCTTCAGCCGGTCGACCGGACGGTCGACCGCAGCTTGAAGTCGGTCGACCGGACCGGTCGACCGACGTGCACAGACGTGCACGCCTTTGTGCACTGGAGGGCCGGTCGACCGACCCGGTCGACCGCCAGAGAGCTTGTGCTCTCTGGAAAACCCCGGTCGACCGACAGAGAATCTGTTCTCTGTTCCAGAGGCTCGGTCGACCGGGCCGGTCCACCGCTGCCCCAACGGTCAGAAAAATGACCGTTGGCGGTCGACCGGGCGATCGAACGACAGCTCTGTCAGACCCCAACGGCTAATTTTTCTAGCTCTATAAATTGGGGCATTTGGGGGCTGTTTTGATTAAGATTTTTGGAGAGTTTTTAAGCCAGTTTTTCCTACTCTATTAAGAGGTTTTTCTCCACAAAATTGAGAGCAAATATTTCCTATCAAAAGGGGAGTTTATCAAGAGTTTTTAAAAGAGATTTTCTTGAGTTTTCCTCCACCATCTCAATCCTTGTTTTTCTCACAAACACTTGAGCCATTCATTGCTATATCTATGTAACGCCCCGATTTCACGGATACGGGGACGTCACTGCGACGTATATACGTAGGTCAGAAGAAGCCCCCACGTATATACGCTAAGCATAAAAGTACAATAAGGAAACAGAGTACAACACAAAGCGTGGTGTATTCATAGGCCAACTTACAAGATACAAGTACAAAGTTATACAAATTATGATAAAGTAATACACTTTACAAGTGTTATTTATCATATCCAAGTCCAAAAGGATATATACAAACATATACACAAGATGCTCACGTAAGAGATGGAGACTCGTGAGCCAAGAGGGAGAGTCTGGCACGAGGGAACTAGATCTGATCAGCCTGCTCACTGAAATAAGCCTGGTCCTCTGTGGATGGCTCCACTTCGTTCCAAGCCTCAGAATCTGAATATGCAAATCCAAAGGATCAAGACATATAAACAATAGATAGCTACAGCCAAGTGGCTAAGGGACGAGTACCAGTAAGATGGGACTATATAAGGTATATCAACTAACAGATATGAAAAGCATGAATAGATAAAGTCGTACAATAGATCTACAATTAACGTTTTATTATTATTACTTGTTTTACTCGGATATCTAGCTATGTGACCCAGCGTCCCAGAGCACATAGATCCATATCCCAATAAAGCAAGGGGTTATTGGAAATCAGCGGTTGTATCGACGAACTATGTTTACAGTGGACCCCGTACATGCCCGGGATAACGGTCCAGGATTGTTCCGTTGCTTGGTGACGGAAGCCAGCCGCTAGGCTATTCAGGAGGGACTTATGTATGCCCTTATCAAGATGGTACCAGTAATACAGGGAGCAAGCACTCCCCTCGGTCCCCTGGAGGCCCACAGGTCAGACCGGAACATGGGTTGCACAACACTCCTAAAAGCCACTGTAAACACGAACACATATCGATATCCGCATGTTTTCCCCCCGACCCAATATAAGTTGGTCCATTTTATACAAAAGTCAAGTATATCATGCTTGGTTCAAGTGATGGCATGATAAGTGGGGATATCCATTTATTAACAAGTCATGAAGTAATATGAGATAAGATTCATCAAGTAACATGTCATGTAATATCAGTAATGTAGCGTAAACATGAACAATGTATCACATGTGTATAGAGGTTAAAGTCCAAAATCAGAAAAGGAAACAACTAAGTTAAATAGTCAGAATTAGTCGACTAGGTGGGAGGATTAGTCGACTAGGTGGGAGGATTAGTCGACTAGTGGTGAACTATAAGTCGACTAACAGATACTTAAGTCGACTAAGATGAGATACAGAGAGTTAAGTTGGTTTCAGGAGTCGACTAGGGTCAAGGGTGTAGTCGACTAGGGGTTCCAAGTCGACTATAAAATTAGGATAAGTCGACTAGGGCCGAGAGTTGGTGTTTTTGGTTCAAGGAAAATTAGTCGACTAGGGGTCAAAATGTAGTCGACTAGGGGGGTCTAGTCGACTGGTAAAATGGCTTAGTCGACTAAAACTGTGAAAATCAGAAAAGCTACGTTTCAACTAAAGTGGGTTAGTCGACTAGGTTCTAGGTTAAGTCGACTAATCCTGGAAAAACAGAAAACAGAACAGAAATTCTGATGGTTGTTTGTTGGCCTAAAAATGGGATTTTTATAACACAAGTGTATATGAATGATCATCACATGTACACAAAGAAGTAATCTAGTCTTGGTGAGTAATAATACTCACTTTGAACGGTTAAATCGAGGCTTGACGAGTTCCGAAAAGATCGTGTCGACAAATATCACCAAATGATTCCACGGCGATACTACGGACGATCACAATCCAAAGTTGTGGTAGCTTGAGAAGAAGATGAAGACTTGGTGGTGATTTTGGAATTAGGGTTTGAGATGGAGGAGAAATGTTGAAGGCTATTTCTTGGTGAAGTGAAAAAAGAGAAAAGAATTGTAAAGGGAAGTTTATATAGGATTTGATTTTTGTAAAGGAGGTGTAAATAAATAAATTGAGAGGGGTTTTGTGCAAATAGGGGGGATGGGATGTCTCCCTTGGCCAATGGTGGCCGGCCAAAGAAGAGAGAGAAAGAGAGAGGAATTGAAGGGCATTTATGAGGAAGGGTGTGGAATTTGGATATTTTGGAGGAGAAGATATTTTGGGAAGTTGGTGGAAGGAAAGAAGGAAAGAAAAAGGAAAAAGAAAAAGGAAAAGGATTTGTAAAAGAAAAGATATTTTCTTAATTTTGAAAAATGAAAATATTGAAAACACTGATTCCCGGGTTTAAATCGAGAATGCGGAAAACATTTCGGAAAATACCGAAATCGTCCGAAATTCAAGTATCTCGGAACGACTCGTAAATTTTACCAAAAATCAATAATAATATATGAAGACGTATAGTGAAATCCGTTTGAAGAAATATTTTATAGTTTTAAAACTAAAATTCCCGGAATCAGTTAACTACCGACTCCGTTGGAATTTTCATAAATTCATAAAATTCTAAGAAAAAGAATGTAGATAGAAAATACGATTCTAAGAGATAATGCCTAAAGGACTTTCTAGAAATTCCTAACTGTTTGTAAGATAAAAATTCGGGAATCGATCAGCGACACTGGTCGACACCGGTTTTGAAGAAATTCATTTTAATTCTAGAAAATCCCAGAAATTCACCTAAAATCTAATATATTAGAAAATGATATTTGAAATTGAAATTGGTCAAATACGGGAAGTAAATCGAAAAAATACGATCGGAAATCAGAATACGCAACTTAGTACGTATTACGGAAACGGGGTATTACAATCTACCCACCTTACAAAAATTTCGTCCTCGAAATTTCATAAGGTGAAGGGTAACAGGAATGGTAACAGATAGATAAGGCTAGGAAGAAAGATAACAAATAGAAAAGAGTAAAAGGAAAGAGTCTTACCAATCAAGATGAGAAGAGTTGAGGATAACGCTCTCGGATGACGTCCTCTCGTTCCCATGTGGCCTCCCCTGGCGCATGGCGGTTCCAAGACACTAACACTAAAGGTATGGCTTTGTTCTTCAGTGTCTTCACACTTCTATCCAATATGGCCATCGGCTGCTCCTGATATGATAAATCCGGTTGTAGCTCCAGCTCGGAATGATCCAAAATATGGCTATCATCCTTTACATACCTCCTCAACTGAGACACGTGGAAAACATTATGAACTCCGTCCAACGATGGCGGCAACGCCAATCGATAAGACACATCTCCCACTCGATCCAATATCTCGAATGGGCCGATATATCTCGGACTTAGTTTCCCACGAGTGCCGAACCGGATTACTCCCTTGGTAGGTGAAATCTTCAAGAACACATGATCTCCAACTCCGAATTCCAATGGCCTCCTCTGCAAATCTGCCCAGCTCTTCTGTCTGCTCTGAGCTGCCTTGAGATGATCTCTGATAACTCTAACTTTCTCTGTGGTCTGGATCAGAATCTCTGGCCCCAATAGACTCCTCTCACCGACTTCATCCCAACAAATCGGTGACCTGCACTTCCTTCCATACAGTGCCTCAAAAGGTGCCATCTTAATACTTGCCTGATAACTGTTGTTATAAGAAAACTCAGCCAAGTGTAGATGGTCTTCCCATGAACCCCTGAACTCAATCATGCAGGCTCTAAGCATATCTTCAAGGATCTGGATGGTCCTCTCAGATTGTCCGTCTGTCTGAGGATGATATGCTGTACTGAATTTTAGACGAGTTCCCAGACTTTCTTGGAGACTCTCCCAGAAATGAGATCTGAATCTCGTGTCTCTATCTGAAACAATACTGACTGGAACTCCATGCAGACGAACTATCTCCTTCACATACTTATCTGCCAGAACCTCTATAGTCTGACCCACCCTGAATGGTATGAAATGAGCTGACTTGGTAAGACGATCAATGATAACCCACACAGCATTATTACCTTTGGGACTACGAGGTAATGCCGTGACAAAGTCCATAGTGATGTGCTCCCACTTCCATTCAGGTATTGGCAAAGGATGAAGAAGTCCAGCTGATCTCTGATGCTCAATCTTTATCTGCTGGCACACCAAGCACTTAGCTACAAACTGAGCTATCTCTCTCTTCATGGCATTCCACCAAAATTGCTTCTTCAAATCCTGGTACATCTTGTTTCCCCCTGGATGTATAGAATATGCTGAACTGTGAGCCTCTACCAAAATCTTCTGTCTAACTTCTCCCTGGGGAACACAAAGCCTGCTACCAAAGTACAAGGCTCCATCTGGACGAATACAGATATCCGTCCTCAATCCAGCCTCCACCTGAACTCGGAATGTCTGTAGCCTGGGGTCCTCCTTCTGAGCTTCCTTAATCTCATCTATCAATGAAGACTGGATCTGTAAAGTCATAAGCTGTCCTGTCTTCTCAGCTCCTCGAACCACCATCAAGTCCAATCTGATAAAGTCCTGAATCAACTCCTTCTGCTGAGTGAACTGAACAAGCACCCTGTTCTCTGGCATCCTGCTCAGGGCATCAGGAACTGTATTGACCTTGCCTGGATGATATTGCAAGTCAATATCATAATCTGCCATAAGCTCCAGCCACCGTCTCTGCCTCATGTTCAGCTCTTTCTGTGAAAAGATATACTTGAGGCTCTTATGATCTGTATAAATCAACACCTTATCTCCCAGAAGATAGTGCCTCCAAATCTTCAAGGCAAAGATCACTGCTGCTAGCTCCAAGTCATGAGTTGGGTAGTTCCGCTCATGAGTCTTCAGTTGCCTAGATGCATATGCTATAACATGATCATGTTGCATAAGTACGCATCCCAGGCCTTTACCTGAAGCATCACTAAATATGACCATCCCTCCTCTCCCTGAGGGAGTCCTCAGGATTGGAGTTGAAATAAGCCTCTGCTTCAACTGCTCAAATGCTGCATCACATTCCTCTGTCCAAATGTACCTCTCCCCCTTTCTGGTGAGCCTGGTCAACGGAGCTGCAATTCTAGAGAAATCCTGAACAAAGCGTCTGTAATAGCCGGCTAGTCCAAGAAAACTCTTTATCTCAGTCACCGTCCTCGGAACTGGCCAATCCTTTACTGCCTGGACTTTGCTCGGATCAACTGAGATACCTTCAGCTGACACCATATGTCCAAGGAATGCTATGCTGTCCAACCAGAACTCACACTTGCTTCTCTTGGCATGAAGCTGCTCCTGCCGGAGAGTCTGCAACACAATCCTCAAGTGTTCTGCATGCTCCCTGTTGTTCTTTGAATAGATCAGAATGTCGTCTATGAAAACAACAACGAACTGATCCAAGTAGGGCGAGAACACTCGGTTCATCAAGTCCATGAAAACTGCAGGGGCATTGGTAACTCCGAAAGGCATTACTAGAAACTCATAGTGGCCATAACGGGTCCTGAATGCCGTCTTCGGAATATCCTCCTTCTTCACCCTCAGCTGATGGTAACCCGACTGCAAATCCAATTTGGAGAACACACGGGCCCCATGAAGCTGATCAAACAGATCATCAATCCTGGGTAAGGGATACTTGTTCTTGATGGTGACTTTGTTCAATTCCTATAATCGATACAAAGTCTCTTACCACCATCCTTCTTGTTGGCCAACAGTACTGGAGCTCCCCATGGTGAAGTGCTAGGCCTAATCAATCCCTTGTCTGAGTACTCCTGCAGCTGCTTCTTTAAAATCTCTAACTCCGTCGGTGCCATCCTGTATGGAGCCTTGGATATGGGAGCTGCTCCTGGAACTGTATCAATGGAGAACTCAATCATCCTCTCCGGTGGTAGTCCTGTGATCTCAGCAAACACCTCCGGGAATTCACCCCACACCGGCACCTTCTGCTTCTGAACCTCCGAAGTAGTGATCTGAGTCTTTCCCCTAGTGGACTTCACTTCTCCACTAAACTGGAATTCAGGTTGAAGGGGAATTCTGAAATTAATCTTCCTCTCCCTACAGTCAATCACTGCATAGTACTGACTGAGCCAAGTCATGCCTAAGATTACGTCGTACCCTTTGGTGTCTAGTACGAGCATATCTATGGCCAAAGTCTTGTCACATAATTCTACTGGACAATCAGTACAAACTCGGGAAGATATAACTACCCCATTCCCTGTACTTATCTCCCATTTGTGGTCTAATGATCTAACAGGTATAGAATGTAAAGCCACAAAATTCTCTGAGATATAACAGTGGGATGCTCCTGAATCGAAGAGAGCGAGAACAGGTATTGAATGAACTCTGATGTTACCTGTTATCACCTCCTCTGAAGCCTCAGCCTCTTCTGCTGTCAGAGTATAAGCCTGACCTCTGCCACGCCCTGCTGCAGTCCTGCCTCCTCTCTGGACTGGGCGAACAACATGCTGTGGAGGAAGTGGAAGAGCTCTCCTCATCACTGGCCCCTGGTTCCTCTGCTCAAGAGGCCCTGGTACTGCCCGCTGTCCACTCGGTCCTAGAAGTGCTGGCAAGGTCTGGTTAGCCATCCCCAATCTCCTGTGTGGACATGCCTCTATGGAGTGATCTCTGGCTCCACACACCAAGCACAGTCCATTTGCCCTCCGGCAAGTCTGTCGAGTGTGCCCTGGCTTCTGACAATGACTACAGAATACCAGTGGTTGGGCTGACTGATAAGGTGCTGGCCTGAAAGGTTGCCTCATCTGGATCTTCGCTGCTCTGAACGGGCCCCCTCTTCCCATAGGTACAAATGGCCGCTTCATGACCTGCTGTCTCATCTGATCCCCTTGCTCCTTCTCAAACCCACTCTCTACCTCCCGAGCGATGGTGAGAACCTCTGCATAGGTCTTCAGCTGCTGGGGCATCAGGTACATCTGAATCTTCATCTGTAGACCCTGCTGAAACCTGCTCGCTCGCTTCTCCTCGTCCGTTACCATATACGGCGCGAAGCGGCTCAGTCGAAGAAACTCCGCGGCATACTCGTCCACGGACTTGTTCCACTGCTGGAGCCTGATGAATTGCTCCTCCATATCTTTCTGCGCCGTAGCAGGGAAGAAGCGGCTGTAAAAACTCTTGGAGAAGGCGTCCCAAGTAACGGGCTTCTCCAGTCTAGCCTCCTCTGCGAGCCACCAAGTTCTCGCAACATCCTTTAACTGAATCTTAGCTACTTCAACTTGGCTCTCCTTCGGGACACGGGCTGCATTCAGTAGGTCTGTAGTGTCCGTCAACCATTGCTCAGCCTCCAATGGTTTCTCGCCTCCCGTGAAGATGGCCGGTTGCAGCCGCCGGAAGTCGGACACGTTCCCCGGCCTCTGCTCCTTCGGGCTGCCAACTCCTGCCTAAGGAGCTCGGTCTGCTGTTGCTGATTTTCCATCTGCTGTTGCTGGTTTCCCAGCATGGTCTGAATGACCTTCAGGATATCAGCATTCTCTCCTCCTACGGGTCCATTCGGGACTTGCCCGATATTGTTACGACCCGATCGTCTCTCCATACCGAATGATAACTGGAATTGGAAACAAAGGAAAGGAGTTTAGGATACGAAGGAATTGATCAACGAAAGAAGCAAGAAGGACTCTATAACTTTGTACATTGTAGTTGGCATAAGCAAATTTCTAGAATTTGCTACTTGTTTGTACTTTAGGTTTGAGAGCCTAGGCTCTGATACCAACCTGTAACGCCCCGATTTCACGGATACGGGGACGTCACTGCGACGTATATACGTAGGTCAGAAGAAGCCCCCACGTATATACGCTAAGCATAAAAGTACAATAAGGAAACAGAGTACAACACAAAGCGTGGTGTATTCATAGGCCAACTTACAAGATACAAGTACAAAGTTATACAAATTATGATAAAGTAATACACTTTACAAGTGTTATTTATCATATCCAAGTCCAAAAGGATATATACAAACATATACACAAGATGCTCACGTAAGAGATGGAGACTCGTGAGCCAAGAGGGAGAGTCTGGCACGAGGGAACTAGATCTGATCAGCCTGCTCACTGAAATAAGCCTGGTCCTCTGTGGATGGCTCCACTTCGTTCCAAGCCTCAGAATCTGAATATGCAAATCCAAAGGATCAAGACATATAAACAATAGATAGCTACAGCCAAGTGGCTAAGGGACGAGTACCAGTAAGATGGGACTATATAAGGTATATCAACTAACAGATATGAAAAGCATGAATAGATAAAGTCGTACAATAGATCTACAATTAACGTTTTATTATTATTACTTGTTTTACTCGGATATCTAGCTATGTGACCCAGCGTCCCAGAGCACATAGATCCATATCCCAATAAAGCAAGGGGGTTATTGGAAATCAGCGGTTGTATCGACGAACTATGTTTACAGTGGACCCCGTACATGCCCGGGATAACGGTCCAGGATTGTTCCGTTGCTTGGTGACGGAAGCCAGCCGCTAGGCTATTCAGGAGGGACTTATGTATGCCCTTATCAAGATGGTACCAGTAATACAGGGAGCAAGCACTCCCCTCGATCCCCTGGAGGCCCACAGGTCAGACCGGAACATGGGTTGCACAACACTCCTAAAAGCCACTGTAAACACGAACACATATCGATATCCGCATGTTTTCCCCCGACCCAATATAAGTTGGTCCATTTTATACAAAAGTCAAGTATATCATGCTTGGTTCAAGTGATGGCATGATAAGTGGGGATATCCATTTATTAACAAGTCATGAAGTAATATGAGATAAGATTCATCAAGTAACATGTCATGTAATATCAGTAATGTAGCGTAAACATGAACAATGTATCACATGTGTATAGAGGTTAAAGTCCAAAATCAGAAAAGGAAACAACTAAGTTAAATAGTCAGAATTAGTCGACTAGGTGGGAGGATTAGTCGACTAGGTGGGAGGATTAGTCGACTAGGTGGGAGGATTAGTCGACTAGTGGTGAACTATAAGTCGACTAACAGATACTTAAGTCGACTAAGATGAGATACAGAGAGTTAAGTTGGTTTCAGGAGTCGACTAGGGTCAAGGGTGTAGTCGACTAGGGGTTCCAAGTCGACTATAAAATTAGGATAAGTCGACTAGGGCCGAGAGTTGGTGTTTTTGGTTCAAGGAAATTAGTCGACTAGGGGTCAAAATGTAGTCGACTAGGGGGGTCTAGTCGACTGGTAAAATGGCTTAGTCGACTAAAACTGTGAAAATCAGAAAAGCTACGTTTCAACTAAAGTGGGTTAGTCGACTAGGTTCTAGGTTAAGTCGACTAATCCTGGAAAAACAGAAAACAGAACAGAAATTCTGATGGTTGTTTGTTGGCCTAAAAATGGGATTTTTATAACACAAGTGTATATGAATGATCATCACATGTACACAAAGAAGTAATCTAGTCTTGGTGAGTAATAATACTCACTTTGAACGGTTAAATCGAGGCTTGACGAGTTCCGAAAAGATCGTGTCGACAAATATCACCAAATGATTCCACGGCGATACTACGGACGATCACAATCCAAAGTTGTGGTAGCTTGAGAAGAAGATGAAGACTTGGTGGTGATTTTGGAATTAGGGTTTGAGATGGAGGAGAAATGTTGAAGGCTATTTCTTGGTGAAGTGAAAAAAGAGAAAAGAATTGTAAAGGGAAGTTTATATAGGATTTGATTTTTGTAAAGGAGGTGTAAATAAATAAATTGAGAGGGGTTTTGTGCAAATAGGGGGGATGGGATGTCTCCCTTGGCCAATGGTGGCCGGCCAAGAAGAGAGAGAAAGAGAGAGGAATTGAAGGGCATTTATGAGGAAGGGTGTGGAATTTGGATATTTTGGAGGAGAAGATATTTTGGGAAGTTGGTGGAAGGAAAGAAGGAAAGAAAAAGGAAAAGAAAAAGGAAAAGGATTTGTAAAAGAAAAGATATTTTCTTAATTTTGAAAAATGAAAATATTGAAAACACTGATTCCCGGGTTTAAATCGAGAATGCGGAAAACATTTCGGAAAATACCGAAATCGTCCGAAATTCAAGTATCTCGGAACGACTCGTAAATTTTACCAAAAATCAATAATAATATATGAAGACGTATAGTGAAATCCGTTTGAAGAAATATTTTATAGTTTTAAAACTAAAATTCCCGGAATCAGTTAACTACCGACTCCGTTGGAATTTTCATAAATTCATAAAATTCTAAGAAAAAGAATGTAGATAGAAAATACGATTCTAAGAGATAATGCCTAAAGGACTTTCTAGAAATTCCTAACTGTTTGTAAGATAAAAATTCGGGAATCGATCAGCGACACTGGTCGACACCGTTTTGAAGAAATTCATTTTAATTCTAGAAAATCCCAGAAATTCACCTAAAATCTAATATATTAGAAAATGATATTTGAAATTGAAATTGGTCAAATACGGGAAGTAAATCGAAAAAATACGATCGGAAATCAGAATACGCAACTTAGTACGTATTACGGAAACGGGGTATTACAATCTACCTATAGGGATTTGTTGTGAGAGGATTTTAGGTGATCAAGAGTTGTGATCACCAAAGTTCATCTTTGTTCCTTGAGGAGGCGGACGAGTGCGTTCGCGGTGTTTTCGAGTTCTTGTGGGAACTCCGTGTTTGAGGTGCGGCCTCGGCGAGCTTGTGGGCTTGCGGTGTGTACGGACTAGAGAGAGTCCAAGGAGTTCTAGTGGGAACTCGTTGTAGGTGTTGCGACACCGAGTGATCCGGTGGGATCGATTATAGTGGAAATCCTTCGTGTGTCGAAGGCGGGGATGTAGAGCAAGTGTGCTCGAACCTCGAAACAAATCCCTTGTGTTTGCGATTGCTCACTTTCTCTCTCTATCTCTTGTTTATATCTTGCATTCCTTTATTGTGTTTATCTTTATATGCATGATATACTTGTGTGCTTAATTGTTATACTTGCGTGGGGATTGTTTGCTAACACTTGTATTTAACCAAGAGAGCCAACGCGGCACCTCAACCCTTATTTAGGGGAATCTAGAGGAGTTAGTTCAGAGCCCTTCACGGGAAATTCGGCTACACTCTTGTGTTATACGTGGTGTTTAGTTTAAGAGTTTAGTTTATGTCATAATAGTTTTTAATTCCGCATTATTTGGCATTTAGTGACCATTAGATTAGCCATCACCTATTCACCCCCCTCTAGGTCACTTACAAGAGGTCCCATCCACCCATCATCAGCTACTGAAATACCCCACACTGGAATGGCCAACATCAGGGGTGACCAGGCGATGGCTAGGATGGTAGCTGCAGTAGCCCGAAAGAGGTTGGGCTGCGTGTAAAAGACCTCTCGAGTAGGCCTTAACGAAGACTCTCCTGTGGATAAGAAACAGAAGAGGATTGCTGATCAATAGCAATCACAGTACGACGAAAGCCGAGATTCTATTCACCTACCGAGTCAGGAAACCTCAACAATAAGACCGAGGAGCCCGAGAAATTGGTAGACCCGCGACACCCCGAGCGGATCGTCCAGATCGGCTCAAGCCTGCACCCTCACGAGAAAACATTGTTCAAACAATTCTTGACGGAAAATTTAGACATATTTGCGTGGTCTTCTACCGATATGCCTGGAATCGACCTCGAGATTATTTGCCATAAGCTCTCCATCAAAGCGGACGCCAAGCCTATAAAGCAGAAGCCCAGTAAGAATGAACGAAGAAAGGAGTCACGCCATCAACGACAAAGTGGATCACTTCAAGCAAGCTTCATCTGAGAGATGTTTACCCTGACTGGCTCTCTAATTCCACCCTCGTGAAAAAAAGAATGAAAGTGGAGAGTCTGCATCGACTTTACTAACCTCAATGAAGCATGTCCAAAGGAGAGTTACCCCCTTCCAAGGATCAATCAACTAGTGGAGGCAATAGTGCTCCACGAGCTCCTTAGCTTCATGGACGCCTATTCCGGCTATAATGAGATTAAGATGCACCCACCAGATAGACAAAACCGCCTTCACTACTGTTCTGGGGAATCACTGTTACAAGGTGATGCCCTTCGGACTCAAGAACGCGGGGGTAACCTTCCAGCGAATGGTCAATAAAGTCTTTAAGAATGGAATCGACTTCTGCTGGAACGAGGAATGCGAGACATCTTTCCGAAGACTAAAGAGGTACCTGACCTCACCACTCATGCTGTTAAAACCTACCTTGGGAGACGTTGTTTCTCTACCTCGTAGTCTCAAAGTCAGCAGTGAGCGGGCCCTAGTTCAGGAAGATGAGGGTGTCCAGAAGCCAGTATATTATGCTAGCCACCCCATGAACGGTCCACATACCAGATACCAAAGGCCAGAGAAGCTCGTGCTTGCTTTCCTCATCATCTCGAGGAAGCTTAAGCACTACTTCCAGACCTTCCCGATCACAGTTCTTACTGAGCATCCTCTGAGAACCGTTATGGAAAACCCAGAAGCAGCTGGGTGGGCCTCAGAACTGAGATCCTACGAACACAAATACGAGCCAAGGACAGCGATCAAAGGCCAGGTCTTAGCCGACTTTATTGCTGATTTCACCCCGGGGGCTACAGAGCATGCTGAGCAGGTAGAAGGTGTTGGCCCAGAGGCCTTCCACTCTAGTTTTGATGATGATTAACTCATGTAGTTATGTTTACTAATAATCTTGTGATTTTAGTTTCAGATCATTTAGCAAGATATTAGTTGGTGATTGCTTCAACAAGAGGAGTTTTGAAGCTTTCACTTAGTGATTCCAGAGCCCGAGCATTATGATGATACATAGCACTCGTTGGAGTCTAGCTCGTGGATCACGGTTTGGATTGAGTCGACTTGAAGATGGAGATCGTCAAGAAGACTTAGGTATCCATAGTTTAGTTTAGTTTGTTTTAGATCCATGTGTAAAGATAAGAATAGTTGATATGCTCAAGTTCACAATACACACACGTTTTCATGTTTTGGATATTGTTTTTTCGTTTTTGGTTTAACCGATATTTGTTTTCATGAATAGTAGATCAAATAAGTTTAAATGATTTTTATGTATATTAGATGTGTTCGATATACATACATGCTTCATATCTTAGACAAACTTATTGTGATATGCCTATTCATGAGTTTTAGGAAAATCAGATTTCCTATTGAAAAATCCAAGTTTGATAAAATACAGTTTTTGGTTTTTGGTAAAAATGATAAGACACAAAAATGTTTCAAATTGCTTGATATTTGAGTTGAAATTTTTATCACATATTTATATATCAATGCAAAATGTTAAAACTATTTTTGGGGATTTTTAGAAGATTTATAAGAATTTTTTAGAAATATTTTTAACATGTTTTTCTGACCTAGAAAACTGGCTGCCAGGCCCTGGCGGTCGACCGAGCCGGTCGACCGTGTTCCAGAGCCGGTCGACCGATCGGTCGACCGACGTGCACAGACTTGTGCACGTTGGCCAGGCACAGGGCTCGGTCGACCGGGTCGGTCGACCGGCCAAAGACCTTTGCTCTCTGTTTTTGGGCGGTCGACCGGGTTCCTCCAACGGTCGAAAAATCGACCATTGGCGTTGACCGGGCGGTCGACCGCCAGGCGCTTTTGGTTGAGAATTCAGCAACAGCTAGTTTTTGTTGGTGGGCTATATAAACCCCATTTG
>JAVJIF010014267.1:0-90089 GCA_038442645.1 Agave tequilana
AAGTTGGTTGAAAATTGAACTCAGGGGAGGTGATCCCCATTGACTCTGTGAAGAGTTAGAATTATATTGTAAATTATGATCATAAGATTGGGTGCATGGGTTGTATTAATTCGGATAAGACCATCTGGCACATTAGGTTGGTTAATGTTATGATATACTGGGTTTGTATATCCAATAAAGAGGTTGGGGTTAACATGGATTACAATTAAAATTGAAAAAATTATTGTTATAAGCCATATCACACAAAATGTCAAACACAAACAAAGATAAAAAAAAACAAATAAAAAAGAAAAAAATCTAACCTATGTTAGAGTAGACGTTAAACCTAGGCGACTCCTAACTGGTTAGACTGTCCATAGGGGGTATATTGCTGAATCTGACCACAAGTTATCGGCCAGGTAGGGGCAAGCTCGTGGGAGGTATCCGTGCCTAAGCAATGGGCCTAGTTATACCAAACAACCAAACTTCAGGGTTTCGCCCCTCAATCCCTTACTTAGACACCGATTTGGCAAGTGTCAAATTCAAATCAACTCCCCCCTTAGGTCAGTCTCCTATATGAGTTCGAGAGTCCCTAGGGCCAACGTCTACTCAATTTTAGTTAGGCTAGTTAGTGAGTGAGGAGATGGTTTATGGGCTAAGGGAGGATAATGACTTCCCCATCTTATCTTGTTTATAGGACAAGCCCTTAAGATTGATTGTGCAAAGTGTACAAGATATAGAAAAGTAACATTCACAAGCAAATATCACTGAAGAATGTTCCTAAACTATATCCTATGCATACATACCTTTTACTCCAGCATTCTTCAACAGTAATGTAAAATGTAAACGTTAGACACGTGCTTAAATGCAAAGTCTAAACTGTTTTTAGCATTTAACAAACATCATTTTACTGTTGAGGTTAGAAAGTATGTACAGTGAGACAAAAAAGAAATAAAAAGCTACAGAAATTAAGCTTTACAATTCAGCCAACCTGCAGAAATACAGGTTAGTAGTTCACTCAGTTTGCCACTGGAATGTAGCAAATTTGAGGGCATCAGGGCTCTGCTTTCTTGATCAGAGTCCAGGGCCACTTATATGTCCACTGCAGCAAAAATTTCCTTATTGTTAAACCTGTACACCAAGAACAAAGAAGAAATTAACCAAAAATATAAATCTAAAAGAGAATAACTTACCGTCCCTCCCCGGCAACGACGCCAAATTTTGATTGAAGTTTTACCTGCACACAAGAATACAGAATTTCAGAACTTAGAATAAAGAGTGTTCAAGTATTCATTACTACCGCTATAGCAAGTGGCTATGCGGGTCGTGATCTACAAGGAGGGACTAGCGATAGAAGCTTTTTTAGAAAGTACTCTTTTAAGTACATTCAATGGTTAAAGATCTTCTTTTAGTTTTTTAAAGAAAAGAGAAAAATAGAGTATAGTTAAGTTAGGAAGAAGGTGGAAGATTGAGAAGGCGGAGAAAATAGAAAATAGATATATACAAAGAAATTGAAAAGAGTGATAAAAATGTTAACTAAAAAATTGAAAGAAGAAAACTAAAACCTAAAGAATCATTTTTATTTTATAACAAATCAAGTTTTGAAGACAAAGCCTCATTTTTCTTCAAAACAAGATCAAACTCATTTTCTTTTTTCAAAATTTCATTTAAAGCAAAATCAAGTTGAATTTTCAATCAGTCCTCTCATTTGAAATCTCAACCCTTTCTTGCAAAATCAAATCAAGTTTAGAAAACAAATTCTAATATTCTCTTTTTAAATCAAAACTCTTACTTTTCAAAGTTTTGTACTTTGAAAGCAAGTTTTAACAAAATATAGATAGTTCTTCATTTATAGCATGGGCATCTATAGCATTATCATTACATGAAGAACTAGCAGAATCATCAAGATGGGTATCCGAATTTTCCTCAAAGGAGTCATTCCCTTGGACCATGTAGCACGTTTACTCAGATTCATCCCTTCTTGGTTCTTTCTCCAAAATGTGTTGCATTGTTACTTGGGAGAGATCAATGTGTTTCCACACTGCAAAAGTGGAATCACAATGAGAAAACAAAGAAAGATGTTCTTTCCAAGTGTGTATCTAAGTTCCTCTATGGCTTGTGTATTGGTCTCTAGGTGCTTGCCATTATCAACATATGATTTCTTTGCAGTGGCAAGGTAAACATGCAATCCTAGAGCTTTGAGATATGCACTCATCTTAAACTTTCACATATCGATGTTAGAAACATCATTTATAGGAGGGATAAGAAAATTCATGAGTGTATAGACTATATGTGTGCAAAGTAATCTAGATTAGCAATGAGGATCTAACTCCTAGGTGATTAAAATAAATATCAGGAGCGTAAGCTCTGATACCAATTATCAGTACACCTAGAGGGGGTGAATAGGTGTACAAGCTAATATAAGACAAATGATATGAAATTTAAACTTAATTGCTAACACACTATGTGTAACTAAGAGTGAGCTCGAATTTTCCATGAAGGGCTCTGGAACTACTCCTCGATATCCTCTAAACTAAGAGTAAGATGCTATTAGAAGCTCTCTTGGTTCAACACAAGTGTAGGCATACAACAATATCTAGCATGTATATGAATATAAGCAAGTAATAATATACAAGATATATATATAGGAGAGAAATAGATCAAACGCAAACACAGTGATATGTTTTCGAAATTCGAGCCACTACTCTACGTTCTCCTGCCTGCACGCAGAAAGATTTTCACTATGTCCACACATAACCTTCCACAAAGGGACCCTCACTGAAGAAATACAACTCAACACCGGGAGTATACAACTCCTCTCTCAAATGCAAACACCTCTGCATAAGAGACACAAAGCAAAGAAAGAAATACACTTGGTAATCACGAATATCACAAACACCCACTTGGTGATCTCAAAGAGTCAATAATTTTCTAAAATAAAGATCCAAAAGATATTATTAGGATTGATTTTCTCAAGTATGTGAGAAATTAAAGTGTTGAAAATAAATCAATAAAGAAAAGACTTGAGAAAAACTTCTTGATAGATATATTAAATAAAAAAAATAGAATCCCAAAGAATTAATTTTCTTTGATTTTTTTAAACTTTGAAAACAAATAAAAGATAAGAATTTTTAGCTCAAAAACTTCTTTAAAACTTGCTGAAATGTTTAAAGAAGGGGAGAAATTTTGCTCTTAAAATCTTTGAGAAAAAGCCCCCAAAGGCCCATTTTTATAGGGGTCTGAAAATATAGCCCTTGGGATTCAGAACAGGTCAAAATTGACCTGTCGGTCAACAGCCGGTCGACCGGCCAACGGTCAGATTTCTGAGCATTGGGGTTACCGGTCAACTGCTCGGTCAACCGCTCCAGGCAAACATGTCTAACGGTCGTTCGCCCGGTCGACCGGCCCATGGCCAAGACACTTGTGCACGTTCTGTGCACATCGGTTGACCGACCGGTCGACCAAGCTATGGTCCGGTCGACCAGTCTGTCGACCGCCAAAAGGCCCAGAACTGGTTTTAAGGTTTGAAAACTTGGTCTTTTAAATACCTATAAAATCCCATAAAACTCTATAAAATCCACAAAAATAGTTTCATGTATTTATTTGAAGCACAAATATATGTGACCAAAATTCAACACATATTACAAACTATTTAAACTATTTTTTAGGTATGAAAATTTAATTTTAAACTAGAAACGGTATTTTTCAAACTTAGATAGTGAAATGAAATCCGTTTCCTCCAAAACTTGTCTAAAATATAAAAACATGATATAGAAATATTTTTGAAGCATAGTGTGCATAGATAGAATGCAATACACATATAAAGATATATCTATGTTTTTGACCTTAAATCCAAAACTAAGTTTTGTTAAAAACAAAACTTGAAACACATGAAGTAGAATCATCAAAATAAGTTTTTTTTAAGCATTATGAATAAAATAATGTATATGAATGGAATCCATCATACATATAAATCATGTAAACTTCTTTTGATTTTATCTATTCATGAAAACCATATATGAATATTCTTTAAAATCAAAACAGCTAAACTTAAACTAAAACTTTTGAATTATGTGTATGTGAACTTAAGCAAACTATCCTTACACAAGATCTAAACAAAACAAACTAAAACAAACTTAGATCTTCTTGTCGATCTTTATCTTCAAAACGACTCGATCCAAACTTAATCCAAAGAGCTTGGCTCCATCCGAGTGTTAGATGCGATCTTGACGCTCGAGCTCTTGAATCCACACGTGTTTGCTCCAAACTGGCTTTGAATTCTTTGTTGAAGCTAAATACCTACCAAAATCTTGATGGATGACTAAATATATATAAATACAAGATTATTAGCAAACTAATTTTCATACGTTAGTCATCATCAAAACTAAGGTGAAAGGCCTCTTGGCCAACAGAGAAAGTGTTGGCCCAAAGGCCCATCACTCTAGCTTTGATGATGATTAAACTCATGTAGTTATTGTACTAATGATCTTGTGTTTATATAGTTTCAGTTATTGATCAAGATCTTAATAGGTGCTTAGCTTCAACAAAGGAGTTTTGGAGGTAACACATGTAGATTCAAGAGCTCGCGCGTCAAGATCGCATCTAGTACTCAGATGGAGTCATTAGATCGTGTTTGGATCAAGTCGACTTAGGGAAGGAGTTCTACAAGAAGACTTCGGTTTGTATTTAGTTTAGTTGTGTTTAGATCTTGAGTAAGATAAACTAGTGCTGATATGCCCATGTTCACACACACACAAGTTTAATATGTTTGGTTTTCGGTTAACCGGTTTTGTATTTCAAGTTCACATATATATGGTTTTCATGAATAGATAGAATCAAAACAAGTTTACATGGTTTAATGTATATTGGATTACATCTATATACATCTATGCTTCATATATTTAGAAAAACTTATTTTGATGATTCTATTTCTTGTGTTTAGAGTTTTGTAACTTAGTTTTGGTTTTATCGTCAAAAACATAGATATATACTTATGTGTATTGGATTCTATCCATACAAAACATGTTTCAAAAGTGTTTAATATCTTATTTTTGTATTTATACAAGTTTGAGAAAAATCAGATTTCTATTTCAAAGTTTAATTTTTTGAAAAATACCGATTTTGTGTTTAATCTTAATTTCTATATCACAAAAATAGTTCAAATAGTTTGTAATATGTGTTTATTTTTGATCACACATATTTGTTCTTCAAATATTTGAAAGAACTGATTTTTGTGAAATTTACGAGAATTTATGAGATTTTATAGGAATTAAAAAGAAGTTTTTCAATCCCTAAAACATGTTTCTGAGCCCGCTGGCGGTCGACCGGACCGGTCAACCGATGTGCATGAAGACGTGCACATGGCCAGCCTAGAAGGCCGGTCGACCAGGCGGTCGACTGACTGTAACTCCCAACTCTCAGGTAGTGCCGGTCGACCGGGCAGTCGACCGACAAGTTTAGCTCGGTTGACCGGGCGGTCGATCGGAGGCACAACGGTCAAAAATCTGATCGTTGGCCAGTCGACCGGCCGATCGGCCGGAAGGTCAAAAATTACCTTTTCTGGCTGCCAACGGCTAGAATTTTGAGAGGCTATTTATAGGCCTTCTCTTGGGTTGTTCTGTATAAGATTTGAGAAGAGGTTTTTAACCAGTTTTCTGGTGCCATCTTGCCCATTTTCTAAAGAGTTTCAAAAGAGTTTTTGTGCTTCAAATCTCTATCTTTTATTTTGTTTTCAAGGGTAAAAAATCAAAGAAAAAGAGAGTCTTTGGAAAATTAGTTTTGATCTTTATTTCTATTTCATTCTAATATTTTTTTCAAGTATTTTTCTTTGTGATTTTGTTTTCCAAACACCTTGTTTTCTCACACTTGAGCTATCATTGTTTTTCATAGAAAATTCAATAAAGGAAGACTTACATAAGAATATGGAGGAGCAAAATTACAAGTAATTAATAGTAAAAATTACAAATAGATTTCCTCTGAGATTTCTAGGGAAGTATGCTGGCAGGAATCTGATCAGCGCGCGATCACTGTGTCCCTTTGATCATACAATCAGTCAGACGGTCAAGCTGCCTCCTAATAGGATTCCCTTCTCGCTTGATTCAGGAAATTGAGTATTTAGAAGCAAGAGAATAAGAGAATACTATCTAGAAGAATCTCTAATAGAATCTCATTTAGACAATCTTCTCTCTCCAGCCCGTTAGCCCTTTTGTTCCTTTCTGTCTGTGTGCATCTCTCTCCATGTCCCTGCTTCTGTTCAGCAAGGGACTATTATAGCTGAAATAGGGTGTAACCACCCCCCTTGAATTCAGCAAGGCTGAATTAGTCTTTAGTTTCGTGGAAGGCTAGGAATGACTTTGTAGCGAAGCTACTTGCGAGCTTTCAGCTAAGTTAGAGGGTTCATGTGAACGCCTCTCTGTCGTTTGTGGCTTAATTGTCTCCACTTAATGTAAGACGAAGTGGGCGGGTGTAACCGCCCACTTAAAGTAGCATTAATCCCACTAAATTAGTGGGGTTCACCCATTAATCCTCCATATGAAACGGTCAATTGATGACCTGGTGAGGCTCGCTGCGGAGCTAGGTCATGCGAGGTTAAGCTTCAGCTTAGAACTTTAGCAAAGTTACCTTTATGGTTCCCTGTAAAGGCAGGCTTAGCTCATAGCGGAGCTAACCCCTTATTCCTTCTAGCGAAGCTAGGGGTAAAGCTTCTAGCACGAAGCTCCTGGATCAGCCTCTGGCGGGGCTAAATGGGGAACTTTGAGCGAAGGTAATGATTAGCCTCATAGCTCATAGCGGAGCTACCAAGAAAGCTTTGGGTGAAGCTGTAAGTTAGCTCTTTGTGGAGCTATGAAGAGCTTCAAGGCAAAGCTAGAGAAACTTAGCCTCTTAAGCGAGGTTATCCCCTTGGGCTAATGCAAGGCTAAGTTTTGAGCTAATTTAGCATCTTTAGGACCGCCTGGGTCTTTTCAAAGACAATTTTGGCTTACTGTCTGCTTCACTGGATCAGTAAAGCCTAAGTCGCTGCCTTGCCCTTGGTTGTTAGCCTGTTTCCTACTTACCTTTTGTAAATGTTGAAAAGTTAGATGTCATTCAGACTGGTTGAAGATAAATGTGAGAGTTCTGTCTTTTTAGAGTGTCAACAAGACCCCTTTCAAAGTTTTCGTAAATCTGCAATGGTATGGTTCAGATTTCGAAATACTTTGATCTATTTTGGTTGATGATCAATGGTATGTGGGTGAGAAGGTTGCCTTAGTGGTTGAGTTCAACTGCACTTTTAGCCGCTCTTTCGGGCTAGGATAGGTTCGCCGAGGAATTGTTATAATTCGCTTCTGTGTAGCTTCGCACTTTTAGGTAGCTTCGCCTTTGGGCTTCCTGAAGTAGCTTCGCTTCAAATCAGGCTGGAATATTAGTACTAAGCTCGCGCTCGCTGTGATGGAACAGTGTTCCATTCCCCAAGGCTAACCGCTTTTGCGAGTTACGAGAGAAATTGCTCCCTTTTTCATGGTTTGAATAACTTCACCTGCATTTACGAGGGAGATTATTCCCATTTCCGAAGTTCAATTAACTTTGTACGTATTCATGAGAGGGACTATGCCCTTTCTCGAGGCTAAACATTTAAAAGCTTTAACTTCGCCCACGCTTCTAGGCTTGAAGTAGCAGCGGCGTGATCAGGCCATGAGGCCTATAAATAGGACGCTTGTAATTCTTCTCAGAGAAACATATTTTCATCTTTCTGACATCTTCTCATTGCCCAGGCAAGGAGAATGAAGTCCCTGAAGTAGTGAAGATGCTCACTCTGGTCATTACCCGACCAATGGTGAGTCTCGGTCATCCAGAGATTCTATTAGTGACTTTTAGGGAGTTTATCTCCCATAATGTTTTTAGCTTTACCAGCTATTTCAGAGATTAAATTCTCTTGGTCTCTGCATTTGGCTAATCTTTGGAAAAGGGTTTCAGCCCTTTTTTAAGCTTCCTGACGATGCTAATATTCTGCCTGACCAGGCGAAGGATTTTTCTAGGCGATGTTGTCGCCTTGGCCTTTTTAAGGTTGAGCCAGTCTTGCCATATAGGTGGGGCTAAGACTTTGCCCTTCCAGGGCCAGTCTAGCTTTGCCATATAGGCGAAGCTAGGACTTGACCTTATTTAAGGCTTGTCCGGCCTAACTGTCTAGGCGAAGCTGAGACTTGGCTTCTGCTAGACCGGTCTAGCGTTACCGTGCAAGTGAGGCTATCCTCTGCTTATCTGAAGTTTATCCTCAGGGCATAACAGGGTTGAATCTGGACTAGTTTCGCTTTTAGAACAAAACTTTGACTTAGCATTTCACCCTTTTTTTAATGCTAACTCATTTCCCGTTTACATTGCAGTATATTGTGCTCCCAATTCTTTCGTCCTGATGAAGGAGAATAAAAGCATGCTCCTTGATTTTCAAGTCGAAGCTTTAGTCATAAGCAGGAGGAACAACTGGAACAGCTGATGCGCATTCTGAGAAGAGACTGGCAGGCGCTTATCCGAGATGATCCAATTCGGGAAGAGGCTGGTAGTCGCTTATCCAAGATGATCCACTTCGGGAAGGCGGACGTCACCAGTAAGGTCTTGGATCCTTCCTTTGCCAATTTTGATTAAGGAAGATCCAGCTTTCTGGTGGCAAAATCTACCATTAAGCGAAGGATTATGGCCTTGTGAAGGAGGAAAACCTTCGTGTCCAGTTGGTCTGGTGCTCTTGGGATGACTTATCATCCTGAAAGTAGATAGGACAACTTATATGCCTTGGGAGCAAAGACTCTATTGTATGAAAGACAATCTTGATATATTATCAATATATCTTCATTTTTGAATCAATAAAATTTTTATTTTTTGCTCATTTACTTTTCTCCTTGTCTTTCTTCTTGATTTCTGAAAGAATCCAGAATGGACTGGCTTAGGTTGGGAGAAATCTATATGTTGCAGCCGTATGCTAAGTGATCTCACTCGATTTTCTCCATGGGCCTTTTTCCAAAGAAGGAAAGAGAAGCTCTTAGTGGAGCTAAGCTTCCAGTGTAGCTAGACATGGATTTCCAGCTAAGTCAGAAACGAGCTCTCAGCAGAGCTAGCGCAAAGTTTCCCGCAAAGCTAAAGATGAGTTCTCAGCGCAGCTAAAGCTCAGCTTCCGGCAAAGTTAGCCAAGCGTCACCCGAAGTCAACACTGAACTCGCAGCGGGGCTAGCCCTCGGCGGAGCTAAAGTAAGGCTGCTCGGAGAAGGTGCTTTGGCGCCATTTCAAATTAATTTGAAATGACCGCCTGCGCTCCTTTTGAGGAGGCGAAGCTAGACAAGTTTATGTCTATAAAAGCCCGGTGGGCTAAAAGAGAGAATCACCTTCTCTTATAGTGAAACATTTCGAATTTTTCAGAGAGCAAATCTCTTTCTCCTTTTTCTTCCTTATTAAGACTTTCAGAATTTCTCAGTTCTTTACGCCCCCAAATGATGCGCAGGCAAAGAGGCAGCAACCTCTGCTACGGAGGCGCCATCTCCTCCTCCGATCATCGAACGACCCATAACGGGTCAGGAATTTTCCTTTTCAGAGAACTTTGCACTCTTTTTCAAGCTGATTCTTGACTATTTCATGATGAATCTAGAGTGATTCATTGTGATCTAGTGATCTTAGGGAGTCACACTCCCTTAATTTAATTCCATCAAATTTTTAGGGGATTTAATTCCCTTTAATTTCGCGATTTGGAGTTTTAGAAACTGGCGGGTTTCTTTTCCAAATTTCTAAGCGAAGCTAGCCCTTAGGGCTGTTCACGTTCTATCAAGTGACAGGATCCTAACCTAGCCCAGGAGCATAGCTAAGAAGAGGACTTTAAAGTCCTTTGAATAAATTTAGGCACCAGTGCCTTTCCAGCGAAGATAGCCCTTAGGGCTCTTTGCATTCTGTTCAGCAACAGAATGCAAAGCTAAACTTTCGGAGCGAAGTTATCACTTAGTGATTTTTTGCACTCAGCCTTCGTGCAGAATAAGAAACTAATCTTCAAGGCGAAGCTAATGCTAGGGTAGCTTCGCTCGGAGAGTAAAGCTATGCCTTAGCAATTTTCTTTTGCTTTAGCTTCTCTTTTTCTTTAGCTAATAGACTAATATAGTTTCTTCTTTTTTTGCAGTGCACTATACTCCGGTACCAATGAACAGCCTTTTCGGATTGGCCAGAGGACTGGATGGAAATGTTAGCCTACAATTCTAGGGGCAAGCTTCGTTGTTCAGTGTGCGGAGCACTCCTGGCCGCGATGCCCTTATCCACACTGCGGATCAGTGTACAATGAGGAGTATTCTGACTACTGCTCCTCTAGAAGACTGCAACTGAAAGATTTAGTGAAAGCCCACCTTGATGTTTGGGGACGCAACGCCTGACACAGATCATCAACTGCTGGCCGGGGAAGGCAGTGAATCTTTAATCTGAATGGCGAAAAGTACTACCTCCCATCCAGCAAGCGTCATTTCCCGCTATCCTTCTTCCAATGCGTGACGAGACCTCAGAAGATGAAGTGGCAAGTGATCCGGACCACTGACTCAGTTCATGTGAGTATATTAATAGCTGCGTCTCCTGGTTATACAAGGGCAGTCCTCCTCGCTGCATATTGGGTCTTCACCCCAGAAATGTTCTCCCGACATCCCGGTGGGGGAAAACCCAGCTATGACTCAAACCTTTGGAAATCAGTTCTTCAGAGTCTATGGCAACTACCTGCAACTAATTTCATGACCCCAGGCTGGATTCATCCTCCCAAGGCTTGGTGGAGAGACTTGACCCTGTATGTCTTGGCCCATTTTGAGGAGGATTTAGAGAGACTAGGACTCAATGAGGCTGTCAGAGCTACCTGCTATGGCTTCCAATGAGCGTAGTGAACTTCTAAGCCATCTTCGAGTTATATTGTACAGCTACAGGGAATTCCTTCACATTTGTAGGTGAATTAGGAATGGCTTTGCATAAGATGTGAAAGTCTCTGCTTTGCCAATGGAATCTTTCCCTTATGAAGAATACTTCCCATGCGAGGCGGAATTGGCGCTTTTGGAGAAGCAGGAGCCCGCCTTGTTCGAGACCTATCGAGAGCTAATGTGCCACTTCTATATCTGCTCGAGAATGCATGGTAATCCTAAGGGAACTTCGAGCAGTTCAAAGAGTTGGGGGAATTATCTGTTCCCTAACCTGGAGGATGCTCCTGAAGCGGCCCACTGCGGGGTTACAGACGAGGATAGCTTCCAGGGGATGAAAGAGCATGCCCAGGGAGATATTGTCTTAGAAGAAGATGATGGTATCTATGTGAAGGGTGACATTCTCAGGAGTTTTCATCATCAAACCCGTCAACCAATGTCCCGGAAAGCGCTTTGGCCGGGTTTTTATCGGTTTGGTTGAAGAGATGTATGGTGTCATCTTCTTCTAGCAACGTCGTCCTCCCCACTGTCTTATTGCCGGCCATTCGTCCGGTACATGGTCATCTCTTGGACTTCTTCCGATGATGGTGTGCTGTATTCAGCGAGGTCTTTGTGCATTGATAGAGGCTTTCTGCAGACCACCTGTAACAAAGAGGGGAAAAGGGACGATCTTACCTCGGATGGACCTAACTCCAGGATTGGATTGCCATACACTTGATGGCATGGTTCGCTCTTCACTGTCCAGCTATTATTATAGCCGGGGAAGAGCCTCTAGAGGGTTCCCGGGTAGCGCATCTCCGCCGATTTGAGGGTTCCTCATGGTTGCGGACTTACGTGGCTGCGGTTCGTAAGCTGTTATGCCGGTACGACATGTATAGTCTCTTCTGATGCTTCCCCCATATCTGCGATGTAGGATATGATGAGAAATTCAAAGATGTCAGGGATGGTAAGACATCGTTGAGCAGGGGAATCTTCGAATGGCTGGTTAGCATCCGGCCTTCTCATCTGGTATACAGAAGCAGGGATACCTGCTATTTGGAGCCGTACGTCCCCAGTTATTTAGCTCGTCAGTTCGGATATGATCAACGATATGTTGGCAATCTGAACACCAATCTAGCCTTCATGGGGAGTCTAATTGATGGTGCTCGCGCCTGGCGGTACTTCATTGCTGGTTGTACCGAGGCACGGCTGTGTATGCCATTGAAGAACCCAAACCTACTGATGACTTTGGGGTTCTGCCAATGGTACAGAACTTCAAGCTCTGTACCAACTGGATTTTCTATTAACTACTGTTGCTTGAAGTGGATCTCCCAGCGACGGAAGCAGAAAGTCACTGAGAAGCGTGAGGGCAGAAGATTCCGGGTGCCAGGCAATCTGGAGTTTATTGCCACTGCCGACAATGAGGCTTCGGACGCCGAAAGCCCTCACTTTGCGGGTGCTGAGGCTCCAGCAGATAATCCTGGCGGGGTAGGCACGGCTCCTATGGAAGACGTGGAAGTGGAAGAGGTAGAGGAAGAAGATCCCAACGTCCACTTCAAGCGGAAGCGGCAAGGGGTATCCCGCAGGAAGAGAGTGGTAAAGAAGCCTCAACACTGCACTCTTACTGTTATTACAGAGGGTGAATCAGCTGCAGTCCCTCCTCCTCTTTCCCCATTAGTTTTTAAACTAGCGGCGCAGAAACAGACAACTGAGAAGGCTATTCCTGGTTTTGGTAAGACTAGTTCTACATAACACACATACACATACACACACATATGTCTCTTCTTTTTTTTCCTCCTTTCATGCAGCTAACTTGTTCAATTTGTGATTCAGAAACCGAAGCCACAGGAGAACAGGGGGGTTATTACGATCCTCTGTTTACCTACAAGGAGGGCGACGAGGCTAGCTACTTTATCATTTCCAAGATTCTGAGGGTGACGCAGTTGATGTCAGTCCTTCAGGTACTGGGGCCTCGAAAGAGAGTCCAATGGCTTCAAGCTCCATAAGATGGACTACAGAGCCCTCGGCAAGCGAAGGCGACCTGGACATTCCGGTTATGGAAGCAGTCAGGACGGATGAAGTCCTTTCTGAGGTTGCTCCTGGAGCTTCTCCCACTACTGCCAAGATTTCTCTCATGGAGCCCGCTGGAATTAGTGTTGCCGTTGTTGCCGAGGCAATTGAGATGATATCATCTCTTGGTAATACCTTGACCATTTGTAAGCAACCTATCTTTGGTATTATTATATCTTGCTTCAATAAGTACTTTTTGCAGGTGTTCCACCATCGGTACATCAACTTCGAGGGAACCAGCGAGTCTTCCTAGAGAATTTAGGGAAGAGACAAGTACTTTAGGTGTTGTGGATGTTACGGAGTTGGACGTTTTGTATCACAACCTGCCCTCTTACCAGCCTGAACCCGCTGGTGACTCTAGGATGGCCGAGGAGATGATGACTGCGGAACCAATCGCACTCCCTGCTGAGCCGGTTGATGAGACGATGGTGGTTTCTCTGACGCCACCAATCTTGGCAACTACTGGGCTGAGGATAATTACCAGTCTTACCTCTCTGACGCTGATTGTCGAGCTAGTTCTTCCTGAAATAGTTACCAGTCCTACCTCTATCGTGTCTGGTGTACTAGTTTCGATGAAAACTCCTCCCTGATCACCGGCGATCCCTCATCTTTCTCCAGCTAGTACTTCTGCCATTTCCTCCACTATTATGACAGTGAAACCGGTGGAAGCCTTGTCTTCGGGGACTACTCGCTCAACGGGAGTAGTTAAAGCTGAGAAAGAATTTGTGGCCGAGATGGTTGACAGCTTCTACAAGAGCCTAAAGTGATTTATTGTTTTGGTCTTGAAGGGTTCAACCACGTCATTTTCTGCTCTGAAGGTGGTCCTCTCTCGAAATATTGAAAGCATTCGAGACTTCAGAGGGGATGACCAGGCTGCCACATTCGAGCTTCTGGTGGAGAGGCTTGAGAAGGACGTGGGCGAGTGGCGCCACCTTAGTTTCAGACTTAGATTCCTCAGTTGACGAAGAGCTTGTACGCCTCGTCACTCAAATGCGTGAGGCTCACCTTGTAGTACAAGAAGCAGCCAAGGCAATATCTTCAGATTTAAAATCCTTGAAAACAAGGAAAATTGAAATTGGAGATGCCATTGATGCTTCCAATAGTACTCTTCTTGATGCTTAGGATAAAATTGAGAAAGCCAAGGAGATGATCAAGAGGGCCAATCTTCTTCTATCCAAGGCTAAACCGGTACGTCTTGAGAAAATTGCTCGGCTGGAGCAGCTCAAAGCCCAAAATGATAAAGTCCTATAGCAAGAGCAAGCACAGAGGGCAGCTTTGGCTGAAATTGAGGCTCGTCTGTCCCAGACAGCGAACTTTAATGAAGCTGAGTTAAGATCGCAGGCATTTATCAGAGCTGCTAAAGAGAGAAAGAACAAGTTGGCCACCCTCGAAGAACGGATCAAGTCCTATGATGCACCATCGTAGCTTGTAATCCATGTATCCCCCTTTTTTTATTGAATCAATAAAATAATTTTATTCTACCCTTTTACTGTATTTCCTGCCTGTTTTATCTTTTGAGTTTGTAATACTTACTTTCAAGTTATATTACAACCCTCAAAAGAAAGGAAATAACGGTATAACTAATCTATTCAGAGGTCGATGACATGATAGAATTAGTTATTTGATAAATTATCACCAATAATTTAAGAAATGACTCGACTCAAATCATGTTGGAATAAGAATGGGAGAAAGTGAACTTAATGATCTTTACTGTTCAGAGGTAAATATTAACATAACAGATTAAATACCATTGAATATATGAATAGGTTATGATGAATTAGACCCCACAACTAGTGATTGTTCCTACTGAACTAAGACAAATGAAGTCTAGAATTTGCCAGTTAAAAAGTGACAAACTAGACATGATTGGTCAAATTTTGCCATTCGGAGGTGATTATCTGGACATGATAACAAAATGGAGGTGAACCCGATTTTAGGGACCCGTCTAGTCAGAGGTGATAAACTGAACATGATAGACTAAGACACACTAAATTTCAAATCCGCTGCCAGAGATAGTCATATTAACTTGACAGCTAGTCCACAAGAGACTGCAGAGATAGATTGAATCTGGACTCCTGTTGGTTCAGAGGTGGTTGACTGGACATGACTGATCGGGGAAAATCACGCACAAAAAGTGTATATTTTGAAATTATATTTAAAGTGTGTATGCTTTGGCTTCCTCCATACTTCCGTTATAGCTTAGAGACTAAAACGAGTTGAATCTATAAGGACATGAGGCGATAGAAGCTTTACCAGTTGATTCACGTGTATGTTAAAAGTTCTTCAATATTTGAAAGAATGAAAAGAAAGAAAAAGAATGGAAAAGAGAAGTACTGTGAAACACGAAGAAGTGGGAAACATAGAAGATAAGATATTTGTGATTTTTGAAATATTTATAAAACAAAGTGAAAAAAGAAAGAAAACTCATGGCTACTAACCACTAATGACTCCACCAACATGCTAACCTCTTAGTGATAGTTGTCTCACATGTATACTTGGCAATCACTAGTCCTTGATTCAAGAGCGTTTCAAAGCATGACCCATATGTAACTCATCACATCCCAACTCAACAAAACAAGTGCAAGCTATACTTAAACCATCAAAACTAAAAGTAAGTATAGAGTAAAGTAATGTTAGCTTGTTAGAGAGTTGGGAAGTTAAAGTGTTAGATCCATCATCATGAGCCATCAATGGCTCTTGCAAAAGCAAGGCCGAGTAGAGACTATTAGATTCATGTGGATTATCAAGTAAGAAGTTAGACTAGTTAGTGGTTAGTAGTTAGTTGCCATGAGAGAAAAATTAGCTAAACATGTAAAAGGGATTAGAGAGAAGAAAACAAAGATAGGTAAAGAGAGAACCTTTCATATATTGTCACCTTCTATGATAAGCACTCTTACTTTTCACCATGTACCACTCTCTCTCCTATTACAAGATCTAAAAGAAATAGAAAATACAAAGAGGAGGAAGAAGAAAAACTAACCTAAATGGAATGAAAAACTATACTACTCACTGTATATCTCCTCTCTGCAAAACCCCAGGGGGTATTTATAGGCACCAGGGGAAAGGGGGGCAGGGACAAACCCTGGCGCAAATTACGAGCGCGGCCGTGCCCGTATGGCCGCGAATCGGTCGTGCACGTGCGGCCGCCTGTTGTGCGCTGTCCTGTCGCCCCCTGTCTGCTGCATGTCCTGGTTTTAGGTTTTAGGTCCCTGATTTTGACTGAATCACCCTCCTAGGTCAATGGCTATCTTTATAGGCCTTTAATCACCATTAAATGGTGATTTTGGATCATCTTCTTCATTGCACACCATGGACCTAGAAACATACAAGAGAGGTATTATTAGCAGAATTTAATGTTAAATAAATGTGAAGATGTGGTATGAAATATGCAATTTTAGAGACTAATCACACCCCCACACTTACCTTTTGCTCGTCTTGAGCAAAACAAAAATTAAGGAAATTATTACACCACTTTCGCAGGTGACGCGATTGCACTGAGCATGTGCAACAAGTCGTTAAATCGTTAGGTTTCCCCTAGAAGAGGAGTTTTATCTCCTAAGGGTTTTTAGCGGATTACACCCACAAAATCCATAAGAAAAGAAAATCAAATGTTAGTATTTTGAAAACGCATTTTGAAATAAAGAAAAGTGTTAAAATATTTTTGCGAAAATATAAGTGATCCAAGGTCGTAAGTTAACCAGAAATTATTCTTCCACAAACTAAGTCGAAATGAAAAATATTATTATAAATTAAATGTAAGAATTTAAAATTGAATTGATTCTTTGATCTTTCATAAAACTCTTAGAAAATATGCACTTTGTGAACAGTAAAGCTTTTTGGGATATCGACTCAAACTTTTATGCCATTGATTTTTGTATATTTATTATTTTTTTCTTTCCTTAGTTTTCTTAAGCTTTCTTATTTACTCGGGTAGTGAGCCTTTAGCCGTGACTCCTAAACCAGATGATCTTAGTGCACCAGATTAGAAAACATCCCTCGGACTTAAGGACTCGAGTAAACAAGGCCACAAAACTAAAGGGGATTATTTTGATTTTATCCACCGCTTAAGGCTTGAATAATCATGCTTCCTGAGGCATAATTACCTAACTTCAATAAGAGATTTTTATTATCATCATTTTTATATTTTTTATGACATTTTCAGTCTTTGTTTAAATCCCAAAATTATAAGTGTGAAGTGCATAAATCTAAGGCAAAAAATTCAAGATCAAATTATCTTTCCAATCTTACTTTCTTATCCTGAAATTTAAACAAGATTTATTATTTTGACTCAGTTTAAATTTTCATAATTTTAGGTCTTCCTAGGATAATCTTAATTTTCTTAAAATGGATCAAAACTATTTCTCTTAATTCAAAAAGCTTTGTAAAAAGAAAAGAAAAGAGTTTTTATAATTTTTTTAAATAAAAAAGAGTGTAAAAGAAAGAAATGTAAAACTAACTAAGTTAGTAAACCCTCCCCCACACTTATCTCATGCATTGTCCTCAATGCATCGTGAATGTGTATATACATGAAACAAATGAAGAGGGAAGGAAGATTACCTCATGGTAGTGGTTCCAGTGGTGGTCTAACTGGGCCAAGCGTTGCTACCCAATCAAGATATCGTAGATCTTGCAGAAACCGACCAGTGACCTCTCTAATATGACCCAATAAAATGTTACAGAACTGTATGATTTTATTGAGAAAATTACCCGCATCCAGTTTTCAATTTTCAAAAATAATTACTGAGTCATTTTCTTTAATATTCTTTCCAACAATGAAGTGTGATTTCGGGAGATGATTGATTTGAACTCAAATGAAACAGGAGCAAAACCGATACCGACTCAGAAATTTGACTCAGATCAAGTCGATAGTCAACAATGATAGTAGAAATTGGTTCAAAAATAGGGTCCAAACTAAAGAATTGATGTTCACACACTTTCCCCATCAACGAAGTGTGATCATAAGATATTGGTGATTCTATTTCACGTATACTGGTACAGGATTCAATGTTGATTACAGTATAGAGAAAAATTCTGGTAAAGATATCGGGGTCATTATTGAATCAAAAAGTGAAATTGAGTTACTAACATGAGATTCGGGATCACATTCAGGTTCAATTTCAATTTCAGGAAAGGGATAACTTGTCAGAATGTCCAGGCGACTTTCATAACTTAGGGTTTGGTCAAGTTCAAATATGTGTTCTGAAATTGAATCTTGGTTTCCAAAAGAACATGATTCTTGGGTCCAATCGGTAGAGTTAGGGATATAAGGATTGGTTAAAGGTTCGCAAAAAAGACTTTCCTTGCTCTCATTGATCAAACTGCTTATTATTGATTCTAACCTTCTGATAGGTCGGGTAACAGAATTTTGAGTCTGAATCTTGTCTTCCATACTTTTTGCAATTGGTTCTTTCTTGAAAAAGTGAGTATGAAAGTTGATTTTGGAAATTGTGGTGAAACTATGAGTCCGTCGGATTTTACGATTGCTGCTCAGACACACGCAAGGGTTCCATACTCAAGTCCAAAATTGATGATTGTTCATTTTGAATCAGTGAGACTGAAAAAGATGAGTAGGACTCTTAAAAATTTGGCTGAGACGATGAGTCTAACATATTTTGAAATCGGTGCAATTTTTCACAGAAGACTTCCAAACGCTTTTTAGGTCTTATTCTTCTTCAATTGGATGTTCTAGAAAAGGAGTATATGGAGTGTGATTTGGGAAGGATTGAAATTATGAATTTGTTGTTGGGACTCAGGCATGGCTTTCATAGTCCTTTCCAAATTGAATTTTTTTTCGGTTGGTGGAACAGGAAAAGGAGAATATGGATCCAAATTGGGGAATGAAAATTGTGGAATGGTGGTTAAAGTTCGACTCGGGGAAGGTGAATCCTCATTGACTCTATGAAGAGTTGAAATTATTGAAAAATTATGGTCATAAGATTGGAGGTATGAGTCACGTTGAGTTGAATAATCCCAATCCGGCCTGTATGATTGGTTCATGTTGTACATATCCAGGTTGAAGTTATCCGAGTCAAATGAGACCGGGGTGAAATATGGATTCATATTAGGATTGAAAAAATTGTTGTTGAAATCCATATCACAATTTACAAAAGACAAAACAAAAACAAATAAAGAAAATGAAAATGAAAGCAAGCCTATGCTAGGGTTGACTTAGACCTAGATGACTCCTAACTGGTTAGATTGTCCACGGGGGGTATATTGTCATAATCTGACCACGAATTAATCGGTCAGGTAGGGGTAAGATCAGTGGGAGGTATCCGTGCTGGAGCAACGGGCCTAATTATGTCAAACCACTATTCTTCGAAGTTTCACCTCTCAATCCCCAACCTTAGACACCGATTTGACAAGAGTTACTTTCTAACAACTTCCCCCTTAGGTCAATCTCTTAAATGAGTCTGAGATGTCCCTAGGGCCAACGTCTAGCAAGTTTTATTTAGGCTTGGGTTGTGTGAGTGGGGAGGTGATTTTTGGTTAAGGGAGGGTAATGACTTTCCCATCTTATGTTGTATTAGGTATTGCCCTTAAGTTCAATTTGTGCAAGTGTGCAATATAGATAAGAATGAACACAAAAAAGCAAGTAAATTACCCACGTGTTTGTCCTAACTATATGCTATGCAATATGTACACATCCGTCAAGATCACAACAACACAAGAACAAAATACAATATATTGGAATGAAAATTGACACGTGCCTAAATGCAAATGTCTAAACCATTTTAAAGCATCTAACTTTAATATTTTAGTTCTTAATTATTACAATGCACAGGTAATAAAAATAAATTAGCAGCAGAGTATAAGAATATACAAGAATTTACCCAACCACACAATAGCAAGTGTGGACTTCTACAATGCTAAAACTTAATCTGCACACAAAAAAATAAAGAAGAAAAGTTAATAAAATGTGAAATGAAACTGTTCCCATCCCCGGCAACGGCGCCAAAATTTGATCGGGGAAAAACCGCGCACAAAAGGTGTATGTTTTGAATGATATTTAAAGTCTGTGCGCTTTGGCTTCCTCGGTACTTCCGTTATAGCATAGAGGGTAAAACGAGTCGAATCCACAAGGACGGGAGGTGATAGAAGCTTTACCGATTGATTCACGTGTATGTTAAAAGTTATTCAATATTTGAAAGAATGAAAAGAAAGGAAAGAATGGAAAAGAGAAGTACAGTGAAACACGAAGAAGTGGGAAACATAGAAGATAACATATTTGTGATTTTTGAAATATTTCAAAAACAAAGTGAAAAAGAAAGAAAACCCATGACTGCTAACTACTAATGACTCCACTAACATGCTAACCTCTTAGTGATAGTTGCCTCACTTGTTTCCTTGGCAACCACTGGTCCTTGGTTTAAGAGCGTTTCAAAGCATGACCCATATATAACTCATCACATCCCAACTCAAACAAACAAGTGCAAGCTACATTTAAACCATCAAAATTAAAAGTAAACATGGAGTAAAATAATGTTAGCTTGTTAGAGAGTTAGAAAATTAGAGTGTTAGATCCATCATCATGAGCCATCAATGGCTCTTGCAAGAGCAAGGTCAAGTAGAGGCTATTAAATTCATGTGGATTATCAAGTAAGAAGTTAGACAAGTTAGTGGTTAGTAGTTAGTTGCCATTAGAGAAAAGATTAGCTAAACATGTAAAAGAGATTAGAGAGAAAACAAAGATAGATAAAGAGAGAACCTTTCATATATTGTCACCTTTTATTACAAGTACTCTTGCTTTCCACCATATACCACTGTCTCTCCTATTACAAGATCTAAAAGAAATGGAAAATACAAAGAGGAAGAAGAAGAAAAACTAACCTAAACTACCCTAAACTACAACATGGAATGAAAATTATACTACTCTGTGTATATCTCCTCTCCGCAAAATCCCAGGGGGTATTTATAGGCCCCAGGGGAAAGGGGGGCCAGGGGCAAACCCTGGCCAAAAGTACGGGCGCGGCCGCGCCCGTATGGCCGCAAAAAGGAGGCTATGGCCGCGTTTTCACGGCCATAGTACAGCGTACGTGCGCGGCCGCCTGTCGCCCCCTGTCTGCTGCATGTCCCGATTTTGGGTTTTGGGTCCCTGATTTTGACAGAATCACCCTCCTAGGTCAATGACTACTTTATAGGCCTTTAATCACCAATTAAATGGTGATTTTAGGTATTCTTCTTCATTGCACACTATGGACCTAGAAACATACAAGAGAGGTATTATTGGCAGAATTTAATATTAAATAAATGTGAATATTTGGTATGAAGTATACAGTTTTAGAGACTAATCAATGACTGACTAAAAGGTCTCAGACTTACAATCCGCTGTTCAGAGGTTTAATATTAACATAACAGTAAGAACTCTCGGTCTTGAAAGAGGAAAGGAGAACAAAGTTATGAACTCATCTGTTTAGAGGTGGTGAACTGGACATGATAGTTAGAGTACCATAAAAGAGATAGATCTAGGTATCCATCGGTTCAGAGGTAATATGGACATAACCGATTGAAGGTTGCTAGAATCTGAGCCCTGCCATTCAGAGGTGGCGAACTAGACATAATGGCAAAGTTATAGTCCTTACTGGACTAAAAGATGAGACTTGGTTATCTGTCAGTTTAGAGGTATCATGGACATAACTGATTGAGAAGCCACCAAGCTTGGGATTTTTACCGTTCAGAGGTGGTAAATTAGACATGACGGTAAAAATAAAGAATAGGTTTTGATCATAAATTCCGTGGGAAAATTAATATCTCCTCTGGATTTTATTTGAAAGAAATTGTCAGAGGTATATTGTTAACGTGACAACCCAGAGAGTCCATTGGTTACTTGGAAGGGAGATAATATACTTTGAACAAAGTCTACCAGAAACTTGCTAGGGAGTCAGGAAATAGGAATCCCATTATATGTCAGAGGTAATCATTAACGTGACAAAAAGAACTCCGTCGGAATTTAGGAGGAGATTTATAAAGCAGCCTGTCAGAGGTGTTCAAGCATTACAACAATTTTAATGCACCTGTCATTCTATTAAGAAAATGACGTGTGGAATTTCGATCTGTTGGGGACATTAATTTTATCCGTCAAGAAAAATGTTTGAGTCTCACTACCAGAAATTTAGTGTTAACATGATAGGTTTGACTCGTGATTTATGTGGTCCGACCATTCTATGGACGTGAATTGGTAAGTGATTTTAGAGAGAAATCAAATGGGATCAGGTCCCTTAGGATTTTTAGCAAACCCTCAGCTGTCAATATGTTAGGTATGCCTTTACCAACTACCGTTTGAGTTGAGCTAGCCATGCTATTCCCCTCAGCATGATGAGTTGTCGAAGACTTATGTTTGCCTTAAGGGTCAACATTTTCCTCTTTCCTTAGCCGTTAGAGGCGTTGGATCATTTTGTTCCTTTAAATAATGTAATGTACCTCCTGGGTTTTTACTCCGTAGATGAGCTGGGGATTAAAGGAATGGCTACGAGTTCTACGAGAACATTATCCGAAGAGTAAACTTCCTCATGGAATCTTTATCGATCCTTATCTTGTTTCCATGTTGGAAAGATTCTGCAGAAGGATGCGTCACGAACCTTCTTCAATGAGTTCGGCTTGATAAGTCATCAGCTAAACTCCTTTGATCTTTCATTCGATCGGTTATCACATTTTGATATGAACATGGAAACAGTGAAAAGGTTTTGCGAGAGGATGCGTCACGGACCTTCTTCAATAACTTTGGCTTGATTAGCCATTAGATAAACTCATTTGATCTTCCATTCGATCGTTTGGACCCTTAGTCGTTGGGTTGAGCTTTGATCGATCGAGCAGGGAGGTATGCCACCATTGTATATAGAAAAGTCAAGCTAGATAAACTGATTGAGTTTTAATCTGTACACAAAAATATAGAATTTCAGAACTTAGAATAAAAAGTGCAAGTACTCAATACTACCGCAATACCAAGTGGCTATGCGAGTCGTGATCCATAAGGAGAGGCTAGCGATGGAACCTTTTTTAGCAAGTACTCTTTTAAGTTACAAAGAATAGTTAAAGATCTTCTTTTAGTTCTTTAAAAGAAAATGAAAAAGAGTTAAAGTTATGTTAGGAAGAAAGTGGTAGATAGAGAAGGTGGAGAAAATGAAAGTAGATATGTACAAAGAAGTTGAAAAAGAGTGAAAGAGATTTGGAAGATTGTGGTGTTGGTAATTTACACTAAAATTAAAAGAAAAGAAAACTTAAAACCTAAAAACGTTACTTACCTCTTCGGCGCCTACTTACCTTTGACCTGTATCGACGATGTACCTTTGCTTGAAGGCGAGCGAAGTATGACAAATAGGATCATGGTCATTCCCGTATTACACTATGAATTGAAGGGGGCAATCTACACTATCATAGAAATGGATATCCATCACCATAAGCCATCAACGACACTTGCAAGGGCAAGGCAACTTCGAGGCTGTCGGTTTCATTTGGATCCACAAACACAGAAGAGGGAAGTAAATGAAAACAAGAATAAAGAAGAAAAAAAAACTTTGATTTGATTCAAATAACAATGGAAGAAAAGATCACTTACACCGGTGTCACCTTCAGTACAAGCTTGCTCTCATTCCTCCATGAAAGTATCCTCTCCTCTCAGTTACATAAAGAAAATAAAAATTACATGAAAGAAAATAAAAAACCTAAGTTACAAACAACAAATTGGCCTAATTTTACTCTCTGCTTGGTCGTTCCTTTTTTTTGCCTTCGAGATTGTAGTATTTATAGGAGAAATGCAGAGGGTAAAGGAGTATGAAGATAATGAAACTGGCTTTTTTTGAATTTAAATCCTTCCCTTATCTCCAAAGTTGATTTGATGTGGATATTCAGTTCTGATCTGCAGCTTATTGGCGTATTGATTGCTAAATATAATTTATCAAATGACCGAATTAAAATAATGATCAACTTAAGAAATGTAGCCCTATAAGTCCTCTTTCTGGATCATCTTGAATCATCAGAGTTGAGTTATGTTAGCGAAAGTTATGATTCAAATACTAAAATGTATGTAGCCAGAATCTGAGTCAAAATTGCTTCATCTCATCCATTGATCTTCTCTCCATCCATTTATCCCTTTGGATTTGGACTCTGTATTTGATGTTATCCCCGGTTAATCTTTAGCTTTAATCTTTTGATTCACCAAAAACTGAATTTAACCAACTGGATTTGGGATATCCTCCTCTAACCAAATAGGTCTAGTTAAATCTGAATTTAACTGATATTTATTTGATTTTATCCTCTTTCTCCCCATGATTAGCTTCTGCAAAATAGACATTTAAGATAAGAAATTTAGCAGATTTATTACATGATAAATATGGATATGTAATAAAGAATAATGCAATAAATGTGTGCAATCACACCCCCACACCTATCTTTTCCTCGTCCTCGAGCAAAGCAACAAAACTAAACCAAAGATTTTTAGACCACTTTCGCAAGTCACGCATTGCACTGAGCTTGTGCAACAAGTTGTTAAACCTCTAAGTTACCCTTAGAGGACGAGTTTTATCTCGTGAGGGTTTTCAGTCGATTACACCCACAAAATTCATAAAGAAATAGAAAAATGTTAATATTTTGAAAACACATTTGAAATAAAAATATTTGAAATATTATTGTAAGATTTAAGTAATCTATAAGTTATAGGAAAATCGAATTTTTCATTCCTAAACCTAGTCTCTATTCAAAAATTTGTTATCAATCAAAGTAAGGCGTCAAATTGTGCTACTCATCTAGTCTATTACTTTACCCTAAGTCATATGCACCTTCGTGACTGTGAAGTTTTGACTAAGGGTTCTTTAACTCTAACTCTTATGCCTTATTTATTTATTTATATTTATATATATATATATTTGTTTTATTTTTGGCGATATTATTCCTTAGTTCTATTAGGCTTTCTAATCTGCCCATGTAACGAGCCTTTAATCGGTGACTCCCAAACCGAACGGTCTTAGGGTATCGGGTGAGAAAACACCCCCAAGGACTTAAGGACTCGAGCAAACATGACCACAAAACTAAGGATTTTATTATATGAATCGCTTTTAGGCGTGAATACTTATACTTTATGAGGCACAAATACCCAGCTTAATCAGAGGGTTTTTTTAGATATATATAAATTTTTCTTTTTTTCTTTTTTTTCAAACTTATTTAATCATCTTTTGTATAAATACTAAGGCTTGCTTAGGCCAAAGCACCTAGCTAATCAATAATTAGATTTGTTTATTTTTCATAGATATACATATATATTTTTTTTATAAGGCGTAAGAATCTTTATTTTTGAACCCTAAGTGTGTAAGTGTATAAAGTGCGCATATTTCATCAAGGCAAAGATCAAGACTAAATTACTTTGACAAATTATCTTCCTAACCCTAAAAATTAAACAAATAATCTTATTTCGATCAAGTATAAGAAAATCCTAATTATGATTATCCTACTCCTGCAAATTGACTTAATTTCTTAAAAAAAATATGTCAAAATATTGTTTCTATTTTCAAAAAGTTTTTAAAAGTAAAGAAAATGTTAATTTTTTTTAATAAAAAGGAAAACCTAAGTTATGTTAGACCCTCCCCACACCTATCTCATGCATTGTCCTCAATGTATGAATTAATGCATAGATGCATGAAAAAGAAGAAAGGAAAGGAAAATATTACTTTAAGGTGGTGGTTCCGGTGGTGTTCTGATTGGTCCATGAAATGCGGCCCAATCAAATTTGCGTGGAGTTTGGAGGAACCCACCTGAAACCTCTCTAATATAACCCACTAAAATGATGTATATATGAACAATTTTTATTAAAATTTTATCCCGTCTAATTTTCAAATTTTACAAATAATTTCGGGGTCAATTTTATCAATACCCTTGTACCAAAATGGAGTGTGAAAAGATGGAATGATCTACTTGGACTTAGAAAGTACGGGAACTAATACCGACTCAAGATTGTGACTTAAGTCAAGTAAAGATTCAAGAGATTCAGGAGTCGAGATTGGTTCAGGAAGTGGGTCCAAATCAAGAAGTTGAAACTCAAGTCCACATTCATTTCCCAACAACGGAATGTAACTTAATATTGGTGATTCAAGTTCAAGAATTACAGATGCGGGAATCAAACTGACTCTAAAATATTACTTAAGTTAGGTAACCAAATAGGAGTCAATATTGATTCAAAAATTTGAATTGGATCACAAATTGGAGAATCTAGGTCACATTTCTTATTGAATTCAATTTCATAAAAATGAGAACTTACCAATTTGTCAATGGGACTTTCAAAAGTATGAAATTGGTCAAGTTCAATATTGTTGGAACCTATTTCGATGAAGACATTCGTGAAGATCAAATTCATTTGGAGCTCTAACACATGACGAATCAAGAGTCCGACATGATCAAGATGTGCCAAGAAGAGTTGATAGAGTGTGGTTTGTAAAGTTGAAATAGCATGTAAAAGCCTTGACACAAACACACACTTCATTGGTTCATTAGTCGACTTGAACTCCTTTATAAGTCGACTAACCCATTGACTAGTCGACTTAACCCAAACCCAAGTCGACTAATCCTGTGTCAAATATCTGACCCAACTCTCTGTTTGATAATTAGTCGACCGACAGTAAACCAAGTCGACTAATATCATTTTGTAGTCGACTTATAGAAGTCCCCTAGTCGACTAATAACTGGTCAAGTCGACTATCAAGTAGTTGCAGTCGACTTGAAGTAGTTATTCTGAAATTGTTCTTCCAACGGCCACTGACCTAGTCGACTAATAGCTAAATCTAGTCGACTAATAGAAGGATTTTTGCCTAGTCAAGTCGACTAACTCAGAACCCAAGTCGACTATAGGCAGTTTCTGACTGTTGGACAGTTTTCATTATCTGGTCTTTTGTGCAACGAATTCCAACATTTCTTTGATTCAAATTGCACCAATAACTCCCTAACTAACCCTAGTCTTCAGCTATAAATAGGGAAGTTATACCAAAGGCCAATTACCAAGATTTTCCATCAGTTTTCCAAAAGTCAAAATCTGAAAATCTGAAAACTGTTTTCTTAACTTCAGTCTTCACCAAAAGCCAATTCCAATTGTGAAGTCTTCTGAAGTTTTGTTTCCTATACTGTACCTTGTCCACATACACATTCAGTATCAAGGCTATAGGAAAAGAGTTGTAATTCTCAAAGTGTTCATTGTACACGGGAGGCTTCTTGGTTGAAGAGGCAAGTTGTACAAGGTGTCCATTGTACACGGGAGGCTTCTTGGTTGAAGAGGCAGTTGTACAAAGGTAAAAGGTGTTCTCTTGGTGGAAGAGAAGGTGTACACATTTGGCGAAGGGGATTCGACAAGTGGTGTACATGTTGTATTGATTTTGGGTGGCAAGATCAAGGTTAAAGGAAAATCTCAAGCGGGTGGCTTGGGGACTGGATGTAGGTCACAAGGACCGAACCTGGATAAATCTCTTTGTTTGCGTTTTTCAATTTCTGAGATTTGTTTTCCTTTACATGCAAGTTATTTATTTTGTTTATTTACTTAACGCTAATCCTTCTAGTTTTTAGATTTGTGTTGACTTGAGTTATTTCAGATCTATAGTTGCCTACAAGAGATAATTCCGCAATTAGTCATCATCTCTCGATCCTACAAATATGATGATCATAAAAGATTTACGATTCAATTTCATGATGAATTGGCACAGGATCCAATATTGACTCGGGAAAAGATTAAAATCAGGTGAAGACACCGGAGTCATTATTGAATCAGGAAGTAAAATTGAATCACCAAGTTGAAGTTCAGGATCATATTCATTCTCAAGTTCAATTTCAGGAAAGGGATAACTTGCCAAACTGTCAATTTCATTTTCAAAATTTAGAGTTTGGGCAAGTTCAAATGGGTGTACTGAAATGGAATCTTGTTTTCCAAAATAACATAATTGCTCAGCTTTAACAGAATGGTTAGTGACATCAGAAATGGTCAAACGGTGAGAATGGAGAGTTTGGACCACTAAATCTATGTCATGATTACGAGCGATTTGAGCCTGAGTCATGGCTTCAAACATCTCTTCATAGTCGATTAGTTCATCATTTTGTTGTGATTGGACTTGAAAAGATGAAGTTTTGTTTTAGAATTTGTGATGAAATCGTGAGTCCGTCAGATTTTGTGATTGTTGTTGGACTCACGCATACTAATTTCCAAGATTGATAGTTTTCTATTTTGAACTAGTGGAACTGAGTATGAATCTCTAAAATATTATGGACAAGGTGGATAAGCAGGACAAGTTGGTTGAAAATTAGACTCGGGGGAGGTGAATCCCCATTGACTCTGTGAAGAGTTGAAATTATTCTGAAAATTATGGTCATAAGATTGGGGGTATAGGTTATATTGATTCGGATAAGACCAATCCGACACACTAGTTGGTTAAAGTTATGATATGCCAGGTTAGTAATATCTGAAAAAGAGGTTGGGATATAATATAGATTACCATTAAAATTGAAAATTTATTGTTATAAGCCATATCACACAGGAAATGTCAAACATAAACCAAAAAAAAAAAACAAACAAATTTTGGCTTTGTGTAGAGGTGATTAAATTTTGGCTTTGTGCGCATCCCTCTTATGTAGAGGTGATTAAATTTTGACTTTGTGTCCATTCCTCTTGTGTAGAGGTGATTGAGTGTTGGCTTTGTGACTTATCCCTCTTGTGTAGAGGTGATTGTGTTTTGGCTTTGTGCCTATCCTTCTTGTGTAGAGGTAGTTATGTTGGAGAGAGGAGTTGTATACTCCAAGTTTGTAATTGCAAATTCCTTGGTGTAGGTTCCCTTTGTGGAGGTCCTGTGTGGACGAAGTGAAAATCCTTCTGTGTGAAGGCAGGGATGAAGAGCAGTGACTCGAACCTCGAAACATATCTTGGTGTTTGCGTTTGATCCACTATCTCTAAACTCTCTCTCTTTTATATCTTACATTGCTTTATATTGCACATATTCATTTGCTAGATATACCTTGTGTGTACCATACTTGTGTTGAACCAAGAGAGCTTCATATAGCACCTCAACTCTTATTTAGAGGAATCTCGAGGAGATAGTCCAAAGCCCTTCACCAAGAATTCGGCTACACTCTTTGGTTACACATAGCGTGTTGCTATCGAGTTTTTAATTCCACATCATTTGTCATTAGATTAGCTAATACACCTATTCACCCCCCTCTAGGTGTATTTTTAGAAAGGCCCGGTCGACCGGTGTGCACGACGTGCATAGGCACGGCCCGGTCGACCGGAACGGTCGACCGATTGGCATGAGTTGCTCTTAATTGGTACCGGTCGACTAAGGACAGGGTCGACCGACCAACAAACGCGTTTTGCTCTCCCAGACGGATTTGGACTCCTTTTCTATTTTGGGGTCGAATCCAAGTAGGGTTTCCTGAATCCCTGGGACTATCTGGCTATAAATAAGGATTAGAGTCCTCTTGAATTGTATCCCCTCTGAAAATCTCTCTTGGAAATTCCTCTAAGCAAGGAACAACTTGTAATTGATTGTTGAATCAATAAATCTTTCCCTCCCTCGCCCCGAGAATGTAGTCAAATTATCGAACCTCGTTAAATACTGTATTGGCTTGCTTTCTTTCTTGCCTCTCTGTTCTTGATCACGTGGATACTATTCCGACACATCTATCTCTGTTGCTTGGTTCCTCAAGTTGCTTGTTGCCCAGAAGAAGGTGCTAAGAGAAAGAAGTACTATTTGAGCACAATAAGTGGTATCAGAATAACCCAGGTTTGTTGTAGGATCGTGTGTTAATTCATTGTAGGGAGAGAGGATATAGAGGAAGATAAAAATATATCAGAAGAGTTTTTTAAACTCATCAAGAAACTAGCGCAGAGATTAGAAGCCAAAAAAAGTGAGAATGGAGGTCATAACGGGCCAGGAGACAGGCCCAGTCGACCGCCCAGTCGAACAGTATGCACAACGTGCACAGGCACGGCCTGGTCGACCGCCCGGTCGATCAGAACGGTCGACCGACTAGCACGAGTTGCTCTCAGTTCGTCTTGGTCGACCGGACTAGTCGACCGAGGACAGGGTTGATCGACCGGCCGGTCGACCGATAGACGCGTTTTGCTCTCCTGAACGAATTTGGACTCCATTTCAGTTTTTGGATCGAATCCAATTGAGATTTTCTAAATCCCTGGGACTCTCTGGCTATAAATAAGAATCAGAGCCCTCATAGATTGTATCCCCTCTAAAAATCTCTCTTGAAAATTCTTTGAAAGCAAGGAACAACTTATAATTGATTGTTGAATCAATAAATCTCTCTCTTTTGCCCCGAGGACGTAAGCAAATTGCCAAACCTTATTAAATACTATGTTGGCTTGCTGTCTCTCTTGCTTCTCTATTCTTGATCATGTGGATACTTCTCCATCATGTCTATCTCTGTTGGTTGAGTTCCTCAAGTTGGTTGTTGCTCAGAAGAAGGCGCTAGGCGAAAGAAGTGCTATCTGAGCACATCATTCTGCAATTTATTTTCAGTCAAGTCTTCAATTTTGTCGAATTGAGTTGAGACTCATCATCTCATTGCAAGGTATAATCAAGATAACTGAGTTCTCTTATATAACCATCAAACTACAAGCTACAAAAAATATCAATGCAGTAAAGACAATCTAGTTAATTTTGAGACATGAATACAATCAAAACACCAAAGAAATTAATAGACAAACTGAATGAATATCACACCAAATTACAATAGTAAAAGCATCCTCAAAGTGAAAACTATTAGAATTTATATTGATAAAATAAGATCAACTGCCTCCATGCATGAATCTAATTAGCATGTATGATAAATATTATGAACTGTAGAGAACCTTTAGAAGATATACCTTTTGGGAAATTGATGAACTGTACCCAGATTTGGACCGTTACTGTAAAAAGACGAGATGGAGAGCCTTCTCTCTACTTAATCTAACCTCATATGAGTAGAGATCAATGCGTGATTGCAGAGAGAAACTTCCTCTCTATATATAATTCTTTGATTATTGGCCTTTCCATAATGCCCTTAACCCTAATAAGCGAGTAGTACTAGATACTACTAACCTTTGTAACTTAGTGCACCTATTAGACACACCTAATATATTAACAAACATAAGCTTCACGTGTGTCATGATATGAGCTAGAAAATAAGGTGTGAATCGAATCAGAAAATATTTTACAAACTCCCACTGAAGACATACCCGACTGAAATTTTGAAAAAAATATTTATTTTGAAAAATCTTTATTTTGAAAAAAATTTATTTTGAAAAAATATTTTATTTTAAAACCGGATGGCCATCCTTTGATTTTGAAAATACTCACACGTGAAATTTACCGTTAGTCAAAGTGTATTCAAACTACTGACACTCTGCAACTGAGAGGATGACTAGCACGGTTCACGGATAACATTCATGGCATAACCATCTCCAATATCTCATTACTTCTCTCAGCTCGGACTTCACGATCCCCCTGACCATGGCCTTCCATGCCCAGGAAAGTCTACGAAGCTCATGTACTACACTATCTACAATATCTCATGACTTCTCTCAGCTCGGACTGCACGATCCCCCTTGACCATGGCCTTCCATCCCCAAGAAAACCCATGGAGCTCATGTCCTGCATAATCTCCAATATCTCCTGACATCTGCAGCTAGGACTACCCTAATAAATACTAATAAATGTTATCTTTATTTTCTTTTAATTTCAAACCTCTTTTTTGAGATAGAAATGCAAAATGCATGGCTAGATTTCAAGGTTGGCTAAAAAGTTTGTACTGTGCATGGATAGATGTAATTTGGAGGTGACACCAACATAAGTCACTAATAAATTTCCACTAAAAACGATCCTACTGGATTACTTGATGCCAAACACCTACAATGAGTTCACAATAAAACTCCGAACCCGCAAGTCCCTCACTTGTTTCCGCAAGAATAACACACGCAATCACACAAGCTTGCGGAGGCTGCACCTCTACACCGAGCTCCCACAAGGACTCGAAGCAACACGAACCCGCAAGTTCGCCTCCTCAGATATAATGATTAACACTTGGTGATCTCTACACTTTGATCACCTAAAAACACTCTCACAATAAAACTCCTAGAGGGATTGATATAGCAATGGAAGCTCAAGTTTGTGTGAGAAAAACTAGATAGAGTAGTGAAGGAAAAACTCAAGAAATCTCTTTTGAAATCACTCTTGAAAAACTCTCCTTTTAATATGGAATTATTAGCTCTAAAATAAGTGGAGAAAACCTCTACAAGAGATGGGAAAAACTGGCTTTAAAACTCTCCAAAAATCTCGTGTAAAGCGGCCCAAAACAATCCCATATAAATAGGCGAAAAAATATAGCCGTTGGGGTCAAACTGCAGGTCAAAATGACCTGTTGGTCGACTGGCCGGTCGACCGGCCAACGGTCATATTTTTGACCGTTGCAGCCTGTCGGTCGACAGCCCGGTCGACCTTGCCTGGGCTTAGACCTACCGGTCGACCGAGGCCAGATCCAAAGAGTACAGCTCTCTGGACGGTCGACCGATCGGTCGACCGGGGCCTTAGCGGTAGACAGCCCAGTCGACCGGCCCTCAAGCAAAACTGGCTATGCACATTTTGTGCACATCGGTCGACTGCCCGGTCGACCAACTTCTGCCACGGTCGACCGGTCAGTCGACCGGCAGAAGGCCTGGTTAGACATTTTTGGGTATTAAAACTTGATTTTATAAATCCTTATAAATTCTCATAAGATCACATAAAATCTACAAAAATAGGTTCATTGAAATAATTTGACGTACAAATATGTTTGATCAAAAATCAACACATATTATGGACATACTGAACCATTTTTGTGATGCAAAAATTTTCCTTAAACAAAAATTCGTATTTTCTAAAATAATCTTTAATTCGAAAATGATTTTACTAAAACTTTTTCAAATACAAAAATAAGATATCGTAAATACTTTTGAAGCTTGGTGTGTATGGATATGATCCAATACAAATATTAGATGAAATATCTATGTTTATGACAATAAGCTCTAAAATAAGTTTTGATAAATACAAAACTTAAACATATGATATTGAATCACCAAATAAGTGTTTCTAAACATTTGAATCATCAATGTGCATGGGTGAAACCCAAAACACATATAAACCATATAAACTTGTTTGATGAACTCTAATCATGAAACATAAAGATGTATTCTTTAAAGCTCAAAAATCAAAACGGTATTTTATGAAAACATATATAAAAAAATTTTGTCTGTGTATATGAACTTGAGCAATCCACAACTAATCTATCCTTTACATTTTATCTAAAAAAATCATAACACTTACAAAATTAGACTCAAGTCTCCTTGAAAATCTTCTCTTGAAAATCTTCTTCTCCTTCTTGACTTGGTCCAAACCTTGATCCATGAGCTAGACTCCTCTAGAGTACTTGATGCGATCTTGATGCGCGAGCTCTTGAATCAACACGTGCTAGCTCCAAAACTTGACTTCGAATCCTTTGTTGAAGCTAAATACCTACTAAGATCTTGATAAAATATATGAAACTATATAAACACAAGATCATTAGTACTATAATTACATGAGTTAATCATTATCAAAATTAGAGTGATGGACCTTTGGGCCAACACAATCAACACTCTTCTTCAAGACATAAATATCATTTTCAATGATTGAAGAAGATGTGGAGCATGCAACATATTTTTCACAAGTAGATGGAGTAATAGAAACAAACAAACATGAGAAGAGAAATTATTTTTCAAAGAAATATTTTCTTTTGAAACTAAATCTAATTCTATTGAAATTAAAGCAATTTTAATTTTCAAAAAATTATTTTCTTTTACAACAAAATCTAGTTTTGAAGACAAAACTTTATTTTTCTTCAAAACTATTCAAAATTATTTTTATTCTTTAAAATTTCATTTTCTTTTAACACACGATCTAGTTGGGATTTCAATGAGTCCCTCAACCTTTTCTTGCAAAAACATATCTAGTTTTGAAAATAAATTCTTATTTTCTTCTTTAAAATCAAAACTTTTCTTTTTCAAAAGTTTGTATTTATTTAACAAGTTTTCAAAAAATAGGGAAGCTCTTCATTTAAGGCATGGGAATCCATACTATCATGATCATCATTAGAAGAGCTAGCACTATCATCTAGATGAGTATTTAAATATACCTTACGGGAGTCATTCTCTTGGACCATATAGTAAGCTTCGTCAGATTCATCTCTACTAGATTCTTTCTCCACATTGTTTGTCGTTTGTTGCTCGTGAGAGGTCAATGTGTTAAAAGTGGAATCACAATGAGAAACAATAGAAAGATGTTAGTGTGTGCCTAAGTGCCTCCATGGCTTGCGTATTAGCCTAAGGCTTTCAAATAAGCACTCATTTTAAACTTTCACATATCGATGTTAAAGACATCATAAATGGGAGGGGCAAGGAATCTATGAGTGTATAAACTATATGTGTACAAATGCAAATCTAGATTAGCTATCCAAGGATCTCCCTCCTAGATGACTAAACCGAATATCAAGATCGTAGGCTCTGATATCAATTAAAATACACCTAGAGGGCGTGAATAGGCGTATTAGCTAACCTAGGACCAATGATGCAGAATTAAAAACTTAATCGCAAACACACTATGTGTAACCAAGAGTGAGCTCGAATACCCCGTGAAGCACTCTGGAACTACTCCTCTAGATTCCTCTAGACTAAGAGTTGAGGTGTTTTAATAAGCTCTCTTGGTTAGACACAAATGTGGGCACACACAAACTATAACTAGCATATGAATATGAACAATGTAAATCAATATAAGATATAAGGGAGATAAAGTTGAGAGATAGTGGATCAAATGCAAACGCACAGGTTCGAGCCACTGATCTACATCCCCGCCTTCACATAGAAGGATTTCCACTATGTCCACACTGGACCTTGCACAAAGGGACCTCCACCGAGGAATTACAACTCAATACCGGGAGTACACAACTCCTCTCTCTAACACAATCTCATCTGCATAAGAGGCAAGGGACAAAGCCAAAGTAAAGAAAAAGTTTACAACATGGTGATCCAACGATCACAAACTCTCTCTTTGTGATCTTGAAAGATCACAAATAATTTTTCTCACAAAAATATGATCCTATAGATTGGTATTGAATTGATAGCTTAAATGTAAGAAAAATAAAGTGTTTTGGAAAAGTAATACAAAGAAAAATTCTTGAAAAAAGCTTCTTAATAGATAAAGAAATGAAGAACAAAACTAGAATTCTCAAATATTGGTTTTCTTTGATTTTTCAAAAACTTTGAAACAAATAAAGATAAGAGAATTTTGGCACAAAAACTTGTTTTGAAAACTTGCTGAAAACCCTTAAGAAGATGGGAAAAATTGTTCTCAAAAATCTTGGTGAAAACTGGCCAAAGGAACCCATATTTATAGGGATCCAAAATATAGCCGTTGGGGTCCAGATCAGGTCAAAACTGACCTGTCGGTCGACCGCGCCGATCGATTGGCCAACGGTAAAATTTTTAATCATTGGTGCTGTCGGTCGACCGGCCGATCGACCGCCCAAAGGCAATTTGCCTGTCAGTCGACCGCTCGATCGACCAAGGCCAGCACAAGAGAGTAAACTCTCTAGTCGGTCGACCGGTCAATCGACCTCCAGATCCATAGAGTAAGCTCTCTAGATCGGTCGATCGGCTCCTAGGCCAAGGAAACCTATGCACGTCTGTGCACATCGGTCAACTGCTCAGGCGACCAAGCTCTTGTCCGATCGACCGCCAGCAGGCTCAGGCTGGGATATAGGGTTTGAAAACTTGGTCTTTTAAATACCTATAAAATCCCATAAAATCACATTAAATTCACAAAAATAAGTTCTTATAAATATTTGAAGAACAAATATATGTGACTGAGATTTAACACATATTTCAAACAATTTGAACTATTTTTGTGATATAAAAATTAAGCTTTAAATCAAAACCGGTATTTTCCAAAACATGAGTTTTGAAATGAAAATCTATTTTCTCCAAAACTTGTTTAAATACAAAAACTTGATATATAAATACTTTTGAAGCATAGTGCGTATGAATAGAATCCAATTCACATATAAAAAATATATCTATAATTTTGACATTAAATCCAAAACTAAGCTTTGTTAAATATAAAACTTGAAACCGTGAACTAGATATACATCAAAGTAAGTTTATAAACATTATGAACCAAACAATGTATATAGATGAATCCACTATACATATAAACCATGCAGACTACTTTAGATAAAATCTATTTATGAAAACTAAATATATGTTCTTTGAAAATTCAAAACTGGTTAAACTGAAACCAAAAACTATTATAACTTGGGTGTGTGTGAACTTGAGCATATCAAGACTAAGCTATCAATACACAAGATCTAAAAATAAAACTAAACTAAACAAACTGAAGTCTTCTTGTAGAACTCCTTCTTCAAGCCGACTCGATCCAAACACGATCCAAATGAGCTTTACTCCAACTGGGTGCTAGATGTTGTCTTAACGCGCGAGTGTTTGAATCATCATGCGTTAGCTCAAAAACTTGACTTTAAATCTTTTATAGAAGCTAATCACCTACTAAGATCTTGATCAATATCTGAAACTTATTAAACACAAGGTCTTTAGTAAACTAACCTTCATAAGTTAGTCATCATCAAAACTGAGATGGAAAGCCCTGGGCCAACAAAAGTACATGTGTGTATATCATGTGAGCAGATATAGAAAATATATATATACTGGACTAAGAAATGGCATGAATAAAGTAAATAAATAGTAATGTGGATAGCACACAATAGAGAATTTGTTCAATCAGGTATTCAATCAGGTGTCTATCACGATATATATATATCATGTGAGAAGAATAAGTCATGCAAGGGTCTAGTGTACAATCAGGTGTCTATTATAACATATATATATCCATGTTCAGTCTATAATATGAATATAAGATTATAGTTTTGTTATTAATTTTGTTAGCGAACACCAATTGTCACCTGTAATAGTCGCATCCCATACTACGCCTATATATGTATCAATCAAAGTCCTATGTTATTGAAATCAACAGAAGAGACATTGTCTATGCTTTAGGTGGGTTCCTTATACCCGAAACCACAGCTCAATCACCTGGCACTGAACCAAGTCCTACCGCTAAGTAGTCAATATAAATAACAATAATAATATGAACAATACGGGACAGCAGTCATCCCTCGGAACCATGTAGTGGAACCGTATCTCGGCTGCGTAACCTGTATCCTAGGTCTACCCAAAATACAGACGTTGTCTCCTCCATCAATTTTTTTCAATTCTGGAGTAAGTTGTCTTTTTTTACATTATTATTTAGAACATAAATATCTATGTTATTTCGATTACTGAGAGATACAGTGACAGTAATAATATCAATGATGTAATAATAAAAATGTAGTCAATATTACCATGTAAAAGGTAGAACAATTGAGCAATATATATGTTACTGTCTGACAATATTTCCCACTAACTTTTGATAACATGAATTAATACAATAACTAGTCTGGATACCGCTCAATAGATAGTCTCATATAGAACTTATCAACATCTCATCCATCTGCACTACGACACAATAGCAACAAATCCATCAACCTATAGTCTCAATACAATTATCATGAAAATCAAGTATCACTTCATGTCAAAGTATCTGACATAATAAACCATCAACTCAATAAATCAATAACCACCTATCTCATTCCTGTCGATCTACTCTAATCCTTTATATTATCAGTAAATCTATCTTCTAGTCACCAATCTATCAGAGTCTCACTTAAAAGTCAGCTACGTCTAATCATATCCTTATTATCGAATAACAGTAAGAGCATCAATCAAGATTATCACACACTCCCACTTCTATCAAGCTCAATCACAATATCCAACAAAAATAATATACATATCAGGTCAACTCCAAATCTAACTAAGTCCATAAATAGTTCCAAACGTCAAGAAAGAATCAGTCTTCTAGTAAAATAGCATCTTATTCTATCGGTCCTCAAAATTAAAAAAGGATTCTAAATAATCATCAAATAATTGCCTCATAAATACTTCACATGAAATATATCACTCATTCAGAAACACGAACTAGGCTAATCACTAGGTTCAATCAGATCATAGTTTAAGGTATGCCACAAATAATTCTGAATCAGAAATAATAAACAATCTACCCATAAAGTTATAGGACAAGAATACCTCAGTGATAAGGCAACGAATTCATAAGCATATAAATATCAAGATACATATGATCCATCATTTGTAGTCTATCTAATTCTCCCTCGGTATGACGATACAAGACTAGTAATCCACTACACTTGTTTAAAATTTACTATTCCTCTAGTCCAATCTTTTCCAACCTCGAGTCAAATTTATCTCAATTAATTCCATTAATAGGTTCAAATATCAACTACTGAAAGCTCAATATCCATTCGACAATTATCGGGTACAATCCAGTTTCAAACACTACTACTCTGATATAGGTAACATTGAAGTGAGTATGTCGTGAATAGTAATTAACAAGCATCAACAATATCAGAAAATGATAATAATTAATAGAAGATAACGATAATTAAAAATAATATAAAAATAAATACTCGTCATGTCTCATGAAGTAGTACAAACAGATACATAAACACCTACTGGCAACAGTAATAAAAACGACATGGGAACAAACACTCACATAAAATGATACGGTTTTAGATCCGAATCACCACCTGGTCTTCACTGCACGAGCCAGTACGGATCTCCGAATCATTTCATAAGTCGGTCTTTAAATCGTCAGTGGATTGGGTCATCTGCGAAACACGAATCCGAGTCTTATGCAATGGATTTAGATCTCACCAAACGGGTCCGAACGCTGCAACACGCAACCCAACTAATGAACTCACACGAACATACACACGTATACATACAAACACATATACACCCATACACATAATTTACATATAAATATATATTATATACACATACCCAAACGCGCATTCATATGACACACATACACTCACACATGCATACAACAACACACTCACTAACCCTGCACACGCTAGCACATATATATTCACACAAATAATTAAACACATACACATATATTAATACACACACTAATTTATACACAATGCATTAATTTATACTTAAGAATATAAAGTGAAGAGAAAAAGAGAGTTATGAAAGGGAGGAACTCACGGCCGGCCATAGAGAGTTCAATGGCGGAGGCCGCGGAGGATGTTGGGGTGTCGCGAACTGCTGTCGGGATCTCGCTAGATAAAAAAGAGGAGGTTGCATGGTGGGTTGGAGCTTCCAGCAAAGGAAAAAGGAGAAAATTAGGTTAGAGTTTTGGCTTATAATTATATGTTTATATAGAAGATATTAATTGGTTATGACTATATAGTTAGAATTAGAATAATTTAAGATTAGATGGTTAGGATTAGGAGATAATGAGAGATATGGTTAATTAAAATTTTTTTTAATTAAGATAACTAAAGGATTTAGTAGCTAGGATTACGAGGTTGGGTTGGTTACGATTTGTATTTGATGGATAGAATTAGATAGGATTAAATATAGGGAAAGATATTAAGGGGTTAGTGATTAAATAGCTAAGATATAGGATTACATAGTTAGGATTTAGGATCTAGTTGATAGGATAAGAATTAAAATAGATTTAAGAATAGTTAGGATTTTATTTTATAATAGAGTTAGTTGAGATTATGATTTTGAAAAAGAATTTGGATTTAGGGTAAGTTAGAATTAGATATGATTTTTGTTAGAATTTGGATTTGAGGTAAGATTAAAATTTGATATTGGGTAATAGGTTTTGGTTTGGATTTGGCTCAAATAAAAGAAAAATAGAAGGAATGAAAATGGGCTCATGGCTTGGGTCAAGAAAAAATAAAAGAAAGATAAGAAACGGATATGAGCTAATGGTAAAAGGTAAAGCATATAAAAATGGGTACTTGGGTTTGGATTGGGCTTAGGATAAAGAATTAAAAAAATGAAAGAAATGGAAGAGAAAATAGGGGGCAAGAAGTGAGCTTGTCTAAGAATAATACACAAAATAAATATCAATAATATTAATAATAAGAATAATAACAATAATACACAAAGATATTTAACACTAACAGTAATAATAATTACAAATAGTAAGAACCATAATAATAATAATTAACACAAAATATATGCAATAAAAAAAATACTATTATTCATTATTAAATCTTGTATTTTAAAATAGAGGTATTACATTCTACCCATCTTATAAAAAATTTCGTCCTCGAAATTTCAATAAAGCAAGAAATAATAAAAGAAATCAAAGTTAAGGGAGAAAATAAATAAGCTTCCACGCTGCCTCTCCGGGACACCACGATTTTGCTGAGTGCTCTAATCTCTACTACCGGCTTCAACATGGAGTGATCAAACTAAGAAGACAAAATCGGTGAAATAGAATCGAAAAGAAGAATAAGAATCAAGATAGATTCAAGATCACTCTAAAAGAAGAGTTGGAATCATGAATATCAAAAAATCAAAGAGATGAAGATCCAAAGGGAGGATGTTCAATTCTCAAGTGAACCCAATATCATTGTGAGAATCATATATGTATATTCTAGTATCAATATAACTTGTTTCAAGTTATTGGTTAGAACTAGTTCCTCTTTTTATGTTAAACCTGGCTCTGATACCAAGAAAATCATGTCATGCTCGCTTCCCAAAATACGTAAAACAGACTCATGATGAGAGTTAGCGACGTATATACGCGAGGAAAATACCCTACACATATACGCTAAGCCTAAAGTAACCTTAACAAGCTATATAATCATTATGGTAAATCAACATCACTGCAATGCCACATATAATCATCCATACATAATAACAAATAAATAAAGGAATAGGACAGGCATGAGTCCAATGCATAGAATTATGAAAGTAATGGAATAAAGAAGGGACAGAAAATATCGAGAAAAAATGATCGAGTAAGAAAGAACTTCAGGTCCTTAAGATGCATGATCCTCACCTAATACTTGATCAGTAATAAATAGTCGTATATTGAGATATACAAATCTAAGGACTTAGAATTCCTAGTGAAAGTGTAAGAATAAACTGGAAGTACATGTGCATATAACATGTGAGCAGATAAAAATATATATATACTAGGCTAAGAAATGGCATGAATAAGGTAAATAGACATAATATTGATAGCACACAGTAGAGTATATGTCCAGTCAGATATTTAATAAGGTGTCTATCACGATCTATATATATATCATGTGGGAAGAATAAGTCATGTTAGGGTCCAGTGTACAATCAGGTGTCTATTATAACATGTATATATCCATGTTCAGTCTATAATATCAATATAAGATTACAGTTTTGTTGTCAATTATGTAAGCGAACACCAATTGCCACCTGTAATAGACGCATTTCATACTACGCCTATCACACGCATCAATCGAAGTCCTATATTATTGAAATAAATAGAAAAGACATTGTCCATACTTTATGTGGGTTCCGTACATACCCGGAACTACGGCCCAATCACCTGGTGCTGAATCAAGTCTTACCGCTATGTAGTCAAAAACAATAACAATAACGATATCAATAATACGATATGTCAGTCATCCCCCAGAAACTTGCAGTGGAACCGTATCTCGGCTGCGTAACCTGTATCCTAGGTCCACTAAAAATTCAGATGTTATCTCCTCCATCAATTTTCTCAATCTCGATGTAAGTTGTCTTTTTATATTATTATTTAAAACAATCAATATCCATGTTATTTTGATTACAGTGACAGTAACAATATCAATGATGTAATAATAACAATGTGGACAATATTACCATGTAAATGGTAGAACAATAAAACAATGCAAATGTTACGTTCTGACAATATTTTCCCACTAACTTTCAATAACATGAATTAATACAATAACTCGTCTGGATACCGCTCAATAGACAGTCTCATCTAGAACTGATCAACATCTCATTCATCTGTACTAGGATACAATAGTAATAGATCCATCAACCTATAATCTCAATATAATCATCATGAACATCAAGTACACTTCATGTCAAAGTATTTGACATGATAAACCATCACCTCAATAAATCAATAATCAGCTATCTCATTCCTGTCGATCTACTCTAATCCTTTATATTATCAATATATCTATCTTCTAGTCACTAATATATCAGAGTCTCACATAAATAATCAGCTACGTCTAATCATATCCTCACTATCGAATAACAGTAAGATCATCGATCAAGATCATCACACACTCCTACTTCTATCAAGCTCAATCAAAATATCCAACATAAATAATATACATCTCAGGTCAACTATAAATCTAACTAAGTCCATACATAGCTCCAAACGACAAGAAAGAATCAGTCTTCTAGTAAAATAACATCCTATTTTATCAGTCCTTAATATTCAAAATGGATTTTAAATAATCATCAAATAATGCCTCATAAATACTTCACATGAAATATATCACTCATTCACAAATACGAACTAGGCTAATTACTAGGTCCAGTCAGATTATAGTCTAAGGTATACCACAAATAATCCTAAATCCAAAATGATAAACAATCTACCCATGAAATGATAGGACAAGAATACCTCAGTGATAAGGCAACAAATCTATAAGCATATAAATATCAAGATACATCTGATCTATTATCTGTAGTCTGTCTAACTCTCCATCAGTATGACAATACAAGTCTAGTAATCCACTACACATATTTAAAATTTACTATTCCTCTAGTCCAATCTATCTCAACCTCGAGTCAAATTTATCTCAATTAAATCCATTAATAGGTTCAAGTATCAACTACTGAACAACTAACTGAATATCCACTCGACATTTATCGGGTACAATCTAGTCTCAAACACTACTACTCTGATATAGGTAACATTGAAGTGAGTATGTCGTGAACAGTAATTAATAAGTATCAACAACATCAGAACATGATCATAATTAAAAAGAAGATAACGATAATTAACAGTATTGTAAAAATAAACACTCACTATATCTCATTAAGTGGTACGAATAGCTACATGAACACCTACTAGCAACAGTAATATGGAAAAGACATGGGAACAAATGCTCACATGAAATAACGTGATTTTAGATCCGAATTGTCACCTGGTCTTCACTGCACGAACCGGTACGGATCTCTGAATCATCTCATAGGTCGGTCTTCAAATCGCCAGTGTATCGGGTCATCTGCGAACACAAATCTAAGTCTCCTGCAACGGGTCCGGATCTCACTAAACGGGTCTGAACGCTGCAATACGCAACCTAACCCATGAACTCACACGAAAATACACCCGTATACATACAATCACATATACAACCATACACATAATATACACATACATACATATTATATACACATACTCAAACACACATTCACATGATACACATACACTCACTCTGCACGCACACAACAACACACTCACTAACCCATGCACACACTAACAAATACATAATCACACAAATAATTAAATACATGCACATATATTAATACATATACTACTTTATACACCATGCATTAATTTACACTTAGGAATATAAAGAGAAGAGAAAAAGAGAGTTATGAAGGGGAGGAACTCACGGCCGGTCATAGAGAGTTTGATGGCAGAGGAGGCGAAGGCCGCGGAGGATGTTAGGGTGTCGCGAGCTGTCGTCGATGGTCTCGCTAGAGAAAAGGGAGGAGGTCGCATGGTGGGTTGGGGTAGCCAGCAAAGGAAAGAGGAGTAAATTAGGTTAAGGTTTTGATTTTAGGATTAGATATTTATATTGGAGATGTTAATTGGTTATGATTATATAGTTATGATTAGAATAATTTAAGATTAGATAGTTACGATTAGGAGATAATAAGAAATTAGGTTAGTTAGGATTTTTATTTAATTAAGATAACTATAAGATTTAGTAGTTAGTATTACAAGGATTTGATTAGTTAAGATTTGTATTTGATGGATAGGATTAGATAGGATTAAATATAGGGAGAGAGATATAGGAGTCAGTGATTAGATAGTAAACATATAGGATTACATATTTAGAATTTAGGATTTAGTTGATAGGATAAGGATTAAAATAGATTTAAGATTGGTTAGGTTTTTTGTTGAAATAGAATTAGTTGAGATTATGATTTTGAAAATAGGATTTGGATTTGGGATAAGTTAGGATTAGATATGATTTTTGTTAAGGATTTGAATTTGAGATAAGATTAAAATTAGGTATTGGGTAATAGATTTTGGCTTGGTTTTGGCTCAAATAAAAGCAAAATAGAAGGAATGAAAATGGGCTCATGGCTTGGGTCAAGAATAATAAAAGAAAGATATGAAACGGATATGGGCTAATGGTTAAAAGTAAAGCATATGAAAATAGGTACTTGGGTTTAAATTGGGCTAAGGATAAAGAACAAGAAAATGAAAGAAAAAGAAAGAGAAAAATAGGGGGTAAGAAGTGAGCTTGTCTAAGAATAATATACAAAATAAATATCAATAATATTTATAATAAGAATAATAACAATAATACACAATGATATTTAACAGTAACAATAATAATAATTACAAATAGTAAGAACCATAATAATAATACATAACAACAATAATAATTAATACAAAATACATGAAATAAAAAATATTATTATTCATTATTAAATCTTGTATTTCAAAAATAGAGGTATTACAATAATGTACATGTGAGGAGGCCCAGGTCGAGGAATTTATTAGTTTTGGGATTCAAGAATTGTACGAGTTTGTTATCAAATTCTCTCTTTTTCTTTTTTCCTAACATAGCGTACCAGCTGCAATGATGAATTATCGATCTCAATCTATCAAATAGTACCTTTACATTCTATTAGCAAGATCTACTGACGTAAGATCTTATTGTTTTTTCATATTTATCGATATAGATGTAGAGGAACTAAGAGGTTGATAGAGTGCCTCTGTCTGATGGAAGAGGTCACAAGTTAAATTCCGGTACCAATAGTCCCCTAAAAGGGAGAAAGTGGGGACTATCCCTTTTTTATTTTTGAAACAATGTTCGTAGCAGGGATTTGTACCTCTGACTCCCCACTGCCCACTCTCACCCTTTTACCAATGTGCCATACTCACTTGTTTGTTAGTGTTTTTATACAACAAACCATATTAATATGTAATTGCTGCATTTTGTTTGGTTTTGTTCTATGGTTAACATACTATGTGTTATTTCAGGCCAGTAGTACAAGATTTAGTGGATGGTATCATTACTATAGATGACAAAGATGTAATCACGTAGAGGGAAGTGAATAGGTGATGTACTAATCAAATATGAAACTTAAAAACTTTTATACTAACTAAAACTAACACCAAAATGAAGACCAACATTTAAAGTCGAATTCCCAATGAAAGGCTTTAGAACTTCTCCTCAAGATTCCTCTTGATTAAGAGTTGATGTTTAATTATTCTCTTAGTACAAACAAGTGTAAGCACATTAAGATATATCAAGAATGTAGATAATGCAAGATATAAATACAAGTAAATAGAGTAGAGAGAGATGAGCAATCGCAAACATGGGAGAATTGTTTTGAGATTCAATCCACTTTCTCTACGTCCCCGCCTTCACTGTTATAAAGGATTTTCACTAAAATCGATCTCGCAAGATCATTCGGTGCCGCAATGTAATATCCCTAATTTAAAATATCGTATTTATTTTATTTTATTTTTCTAAGTATTTATTTTACTTTATTGATTTCCTTATTATTATTCTTTAACTTAATTTATAGTTATTACTATTATTAGATTTGCATATTACTTTAGATAGTAAATAGTAATTTGGCTCTAAATATTATTACCAATACTTCGCATCTATTTTTTTAATTACTTATTACTATTATTTATATCATTATTATTATTAATTGATATTATTGGTAGTAGAGATTACAATTATCATTTCATTGTTATTATTTATTATTAGTGTTATTGTTATTATTATAAATATTGTTATTGTTGTTATTATTATTATCAAGAATTATGTAATGTTCTTGGAAATATTATTATTACTATTATGGTTAATTATTGTTGTTTTTTTATATTAGTATTATTATTAATATTGTAGTGTATTCATTGCATTCTCATATATCCTAATTTCTATTCCGAAATCCTATACTCATATCCCTACCGTTAGCCCATGACCCTTTAACCCATATACCCAAGTCTATACCTATACCCAATATCAAACCCCACCACCACGACCACCACGGACTTCACCTCTCGGTCTACACCACCGCAACCAAGGCCACTCACCATCGTCGGAGGTCCTTCCGCAGGGCCATCACCATCCCCACTTCTTCCCTGCGTGTTGCTACCGCAGAACAGCCTCCACCGGAGCCTGCGTGCGTGCCCTCATCCTCGGCCCTCACTCCCTCTCCATCATTTTCTCCTCTCTTTCTCTTGAAGACCAGCCAGTAGTGCCAGCGGCAGTACAGGAAGTACAAACAACAATGCAATCATGAGTGTAGGCGTGATCTCAGGATCATGGGATTTTGATCAAACACAAGTTGAGGAAGTTAATGCTTGTGCTATGTACAAATTCCCATGTTTTGATTATGTTTTCTGAAAATGGGAAGGGATGGAAAGCTTGATGTTTTATTATGTACAAGTGCAGGTGGTGATTAATTAAAAGGAAATGGAGGTGGTATGGTGCTTGGTGTATGCTTGGGAATTAATAATCAAGGTTTATCCCATTTGAAACCGTTTTGGAGGAAATTTCATCGGGGACGTGTGCAAGGGCATGCCTAGGTGCGTGAGATCTCTTCCCTTCCCTGTTATTTTCATGTATAATGTTTATATCATGGGTACATGTATATTAATGGGTGATGATATTTATTCAGGTATGTATGTATGTGGATGTATATGTATATGTCTGTGTGCACGTGTCGGTGTAGCGTGTATTTATGTTTATTTGTAAGTGTTCGATTGTGTGTTACAGCGTTTCGGACCCGTTCGTGCGCTCCGGACTCGGTAACGGGAGATCCAGATTCGTGTCTGTTGTGGACCCGATGTATAGGCAATTTGAAGACCGCCCCATGGGATGATCCGGAGATCCGTACCAGTACATGCAGTGAAGACCAGATGGACATTCGGTTCCAAAACTGCGTCATTTCATGTGAGTGTTTGTTTTTATATCATTTTATTTTTTACCGTTATTGTGTTTTATTTGTATTATTTCATGTGACTTTATATTATATTTTACCAGTTTGACTTGCTGTATCACTTCATGAGACATTATTGATTGTTCACCTTATTTGTGTAGTTGATATGAGATTGTATCAGTATCATTTCATGTGTTGATATATCGCCGTTGTTAGCTTAGGCCTAGTATGGATATATTGTAGACCGGATTTGATCTAGTAACTAACCTAGTTGTGATAAATCTTAAAATATATATATTGATCTTATGGATGATTGATTGATGATTGAGAATTAGAGATTCATATTTTACGTATAGTATTTGTCGGACGACTATTTCGAGTAGAACTCTTTTGGATATTGAGGATGTGTTAGACATGATGTTGCTTTACCGATAGACTGTTTTACCGATACATGCATGTGTGAATATGATACCTTGACGCTAGTGTATATGATGAGACTGACGTCTGGATTGTTAGGAGCTATTATTTTAGGATTAACGCATTGGTGAGTTTGACTGACATATTGATGACCTTATTGATATTGACTACTAGATGTAGAGGTGATATAGATTCCATGTTGATCGACAATGCTACACTTTTTAGTTATAATTTTGATTGATTAGATATCAATGATTGAATAAATAGGAGATCTTTATTAATAAAATGAAATCTTAGACTTGAACCTGTCGGTAGACTCGATTGGATTGGAGTTGACTTGGGGGTTGAGGAATAGATGTTGATTGGGTTGACTTGATCTGGCTTGGTGGATTTTAAATATGTGCACTTGATATGTTACTTGACTTTGGGATCCTGTGATTGACCTTGATAGAGTGAGAGTGTGTGATAATCTTGATCGAATTGAAATATAAGGATTTGATTATATATATCAGAACATGTAGTATTTCAGTTATTGAGATTCAGATATATCGGGGACTCAGAGGACGTACATATCGATGACTTGAGGATCAGAGTAGATTGATAGGGAGAGACTAATTACTGATTATTGATATACTGAGACAGTAGTTTATTGTACCAAATTACTCGATACGGATTGATACTTGATGTTCACAATGATTGTATAGAGACTGTTGGTTGATGGATTAGTTACTATTGTATTTTAGTGCAGATGGATATGAGATATTAATCAGTTTTAGATGAGACTATCTATTGAGCAGTATCCAGGCTTATTATTGAATTCATGTTATTGAAAGTTACTGGGAAAATATTGTCAGACCGTAACATATGCATTTATCCATTGTTCTACCGTTTACACAGTAATATTAACCATATTGTTATTGTTACATTATTGGCATTGTTATTGTCACCATATCATCCCAGTAATCGAAATAACATGGATATTGATTGTTATTAAATAATAATGTAAATTGATAACTTACACTGGGAATGAAAAAATTAATGAAGGAGATTGCGTCTGTATTTTGGGTGGAGCTAGGATACAGGTTGCGCAGCCAAGATACGGTCCCACTGCAGGGTTCTGAGGGATGACTAATATCTCGTATTATCCATATTGTCATTATTATCGACACATTGTTATTATTATTGACTACCTAACGGTAGAACCTGGTTCAGCGCCAGGTGATTGGGCCGTGATTCTGGGTATGTACGAAACCCACCTAAAGCATGGACATTGTCTCCAACCAATCAGTTTCAATAAATTTAGGACTTCGATTGACACGTGTGATAAGCGTTGTATGGGATGTGCCTATTACAGACGGCAGTTGGGGTTCGCTAACATAATTAATAATGATAAACTATTATAATATATTTTGACTGACCGTAACCACCTGACTGTACATATATATTACTATGATAGACATATGATTGTACACATAACCGGATTGTATACCGGACTAGTGACACACATCTTGACATTAGTTGTTCTGTTTTATCATGATATCAGTTATATATCGTTCATAGCTTTGTTCTTATCAATATTATTCTATTATTTCTTATTCCAGTTTATCATGTTATTTTGCCTACATTGTTTTTATACACGAGCATCTTTTCCTTTACACACACACTCATTAGGTCACTTCTGACGATCCTGGATTCGTACGTCCAGGGTATTAGATATCTTCTTATATTGTTCAGGTGTTCGTGTGATCGTACACTTCGCGATAAGCTGGAGCTTCTCTCTTTTTGATTCTGGTATTCTTGCCCTTTTTCCTGCTATTATTCTTTGCTATCTGTATATCACACTTAGCTTTTATTCCATCCCTTATTTCATCTGAGATCATAAGTAGTCATTATATGTATTATTGCAGTGATCGTTGATTAGTATGGTTTAAATTTATAGCTTGTTCAGGTTATTTTAGGCTTAGTGTGTATACGTGGGGTATTTTCCTTGCATATATACGTCGCCGACTCGCGTCGCGACTCTATTTCTACGCATTTTAGGAAGCGGGGCGTGACACGCAACACTTACAAATTCCCTCGAGAACTCTTGGACTCGCGAGTCTCTCACTTATTCCCGAAAGAACAATAACACATCCGAACTCGCAAGCTCGCCGAAGCCGCAACTCCAACTTCTCAAATACAAAGTAAAATATTTGGTGATCAACTTCTTGATCATAGACAAACACTCTCACAAAATGAGATGCTATAGGATAGATATGGAAATAAAGGTTAAGCTTGTGTAAGAAAAGTAGATAGATTTGGAAGCGAAAAAGTCAAGAAAAATTCTTTTGAAAACTCAAGAGAAACACTCTTGAAAACTCTCTTTTGATATGGAATTTAAGCTCTAAAACTTATTGAAAAACTTGTTGGAGATAGATTAACAGGCATAAGAAAACTAATTGAGTAAATCTTGTTAAAACCCAAGCCAAATACCCCTTTTTATAGCCCCAAGAAAATATAGCCGATAGGGCAAAACACAGACCAAATTAGCCTGTAAATCGACCGGGCGGTCGACCGCCAAAAGCTAATTTTCTAGCTGTTGGGGTAGTCGGTCGACTGGCCGATCGACCAAGCTCAAACTCCAGAGAGCATTGCTCTCTGGTGGTCGACCGATCGGTCAACCGAAGCCTAGAAATAGAGCACAACTCTAAATCCGGTCGACCGCTTGGTCGATCAAGCCCTGCTCCCATTGGGCTCACGCACGCTATGCACATCGGTTGACTGTAATGTTGACCGGCAAAGATATTTGGCTCTGCGGTCGGTCGACCATGCGATTGACCGGCAGAAGCCCAAAACCTTATATTTTGAAAATTTTAAACATCTTTTAAATTAAAATAAATACAAATAAATCTCAATAAATTCTACAAATATAAGTTCATGTAAATATACTATGGCACAAATATTTATGATCAAAATTCAACACATATTACAAACATGTGAACTTGTTTTTGAGGGAAAAAATACGATATTGAAATTAAAATTGTATTTTCTAAAACAATAAACTTTGTTATGAAAATTCATTTTTTTTTCAAAACTTGTATAAATACAAAAACAAGTTTCTCGAGCTCATTTGTAGCACAATATGTGTGGATAGAATCCAATACACATATAAAATAATATAAACTTATTTTTGATGAGACTTTTTCATGAAACATAAAACGGGTTAAACTGAAAATTATAACTTTTGTGCTTGAAAACCAGTAACAAATTTTTGTGTGGGTAAACTTGAGCAATCAAAGTTAATCTATTCTTTAACATAAATTCAAGGCTTACAAATTCCTGATTCAAGTCTTTTTGTAGATCTTCTTCTCTATGTAGACTTGATTCAAACTCGATTTCTTGAGCTAGACTCTTCCTTGAGTACTCAATGCGTTCTTTATACTTGAGTTCTTAAATTAACATGTGCTAGCTTCAAAACTTGACTTTGATTTTTTTGTTGCAGCTAATTACGAACTAAGATCTTAATTGAATATCTAAAACTTAACTAGCACAAGATCATTAGTATTATAACTATATGAGTTAATTATCATCAAAACTAGAGTGATAGACCCTTAGACCAACGAAGGAGATTGTGGATTCTATGAGCATGTGCTATGAGATTCTTAGGTGGCTGTCAAGCCTAGCGGAGCAATCGGTCTCACTGCTGTTCTCTCCGACCAGTTCCAGCAAAACGCCGCCCTAAAGAACTGCAACAAAATTTGGATCATCCTTTCCAGTGGCAGTGTCGATCTCGGTGTACTTTGGGAGTCCCTTGATAAATAAATCAATGTGGTTGTTCGTTGTGTGTCTGTGAAATGATCGTGGAAGGATCAAAGCCACCTTGTATTGTTTTAGGTCGACGTGTTGAACAATGTAATAATGAAGGCAGATTTAGTACTGATATTTGGTTTCTAGTTACCTGAAACTTAAAGGTGTGCCGATTTTTCAGCGGGCTAGATATTCTCAGTTTTTTTTTTTTTTTTTTTTTTGGGGGTGGGGGGGGTGGAGGGCTAGATATTCTCAGTTGGTACCATGATTTTTTTGTTCCGTTATGCTTTAGACTCAATATTGGGCCGGCCCCAATGCGATCCTAATGGGCTTCAAGTCCATCCTCGAGCCTTCGCAATAATTGTGAGAAATATTTAAATGAATTATATTAACAATGGACTGGCCCAAGGTTTAAAACATTTATCTTTGTATTGATTGTGAAATTTTAAATTCAAATTGAAGAAGAATTGGAGCCATGGTCCCTTGCCTGCAAAGTTATAGACTAGCCCAGTCTCGTTTATAAAGAAAAATTCTTTTTCTACACGTTTACAACTAACACATTTTTATACACAAGAATTTGTTTACTGCTTTTTCTGAATCTGTTTTTTTGGTTACAATTACAGAGGGACCCATAGGGAAAATCCTAGGCCAGAAGCCCTGCGGACTATGTTTTCAAATTAACTCATAAATAAAAGTAGGATACCTGTTTAATTAAGATGACACACACACTGCTCTGTTTATTGGAGCACTGGATTTGGGTCTGATTTTGGTTAATGATCCGAGTCATTGACTGAGTTGGGTTTCGGTTTGACTAGTGTTTACCAGAGTCAGGTCCAGCCAGCTTGAGTCAAAAACAACATGACCTTCAAGATAGCATGGTGAGATTGTGTTCACTTAGGTTTCCTACTTCGGCAACAAATCAAACATCGAACCCTAGTTTTACTAGGAATAGGTTTTTACCAAAAGTTATAAATAAAAATTCATACACAGGGAGTTCAGAGCCTGCATCATAATTTTTCTTTTCTTTTTCTCCTTCACAAACGGAATCTTTTCCTCGTTTTGAAACCTGCCCTGTTCTTGATCATCATCTCCTTCAATTTGTAAGTAGTCTCGTTGTCGCTTCAATGTTTTTCCTTTTTCTTTTTCCATTAATGTTGTTATTATCATTTCAGTTAGTGATGATTCTTTATTATTTACTAGTTCGATGACTTATTATTAATCTCTCTCTCCCCTTGGTTTTAGTTTACTTTGATCCTAAAAATCATCAATGTGTCACGCTTGTGTGCATGATCAAATTCTTTTGTATTTAATAATTCATCTTTATCGGTCACTGATTGATTTGAATCTGTTTGATCTTGATATATAGAGGAGGGGGAGCACAATGGTTGATTCTAGAGAAATACTGAAGTTGAAGCCTCTTATCAAGAAACATGAGAAATTCTTCAACAACTGTGGAGTGCACACCAAGTCATTTTTGAACATGTATTGCATGAATTGCGATGAAGAACCGGTGTGTGCGTCGTGCTCTAGCGACGAGATTGAATCCAGGCACCGGACACAGGGTCACAAAGTTCTCCAGGTGCAAAAAACAACGGGGATGAACGTGATCAAAGAGGAGGACATCCACGAGTACGCAGGATCAGATATCTTTAAGCTGAAGAACAATGGGAGGGATGTCTTCCCCATCGTCACCCGGGGAAAGCCAGAGGCGAAGGATCTCCCTGGCGATCAGCACTGCATCCATTGCGGGTTCGTGTTCAAGACAAATGAAAGGTCACCGCCACAGCCCAACGCCAAGTATTGCTCTCTGCAATGCAAAGTAAGCGAATTTAAAAGCTTTTTCTCAGATCATTTGAATCTTTGTTATGTGGTACTAATTGGTTGGTTGATTGATATTTTCTGTATATAGGCCGAGGTTGTAGAGAATTCAAGAGCGAACGGGACTGCCGCTGCAAGTGAGGGTTCAAAAGCTTCATCGACGATGACTAATACTACTTTTGATGAGACTTCGGCATGTCACAATATCGCTTGCTTTCGAGGAAGCTATCGGAAACGTAGGAGAAAGGCTTTGCACCCTCGCCGAGCACCCTTGCACTGAGAGAAGAGAATGGCTGCAATTAGAATTTTTTTTTTTTTTTTTTTTTTGTGTTCATTTTGAGGAGAGAAATTTTGTTGTGCTTAAAATGTTGTGTTCAGAAACAGACTTGGGCTCTCTCTGCGTTTTGTTTAGAATATGTTTTGGTAAAAATTATGCATTGGAAATGTTAAATTAGTTCGTGGAATTGATGTAATTTGGGTATTATTATTGATCTTACTGCAATTTATTTTCGGTGACGTCTTCAATTGATGTAAAAAATGGATTGAAACTCATAGTCATCTCCTGGGCTGCTGCTCCTCATCTCGGCAATCTCATATATATGATTTGAGATATCATCTGGGTTAGAGAGAGAGAGAGAGAAGTTTTGACCTATGGTTCAGAGACGAAATTGTATCCTAATAAAGACGGGGTAGAGTCAAATATCACAAATATCATTTATAGTTAACTTAGAAATTGATGGGAACGGGGTCCATCCCCTTGATGAATTGTCATGGTTATGATTCATGAGTTTGATCACCTAGTTGGGTTCAGTTAATAACTTAGTCAATTTTCAGGATGTAGTTTTTTTGACAAGATGTGATTTTAGAGGGCAATTTCGAATATTGTGCAGTCATTATTTGGCTCAGTCATCAACACAGAATTGCAAAGGAACATTCCAGAATTATCTCAGACTTTGAATCAAAATATTTGGATGAGTATTGATGAAGTTATACTTATTTGAAGTTGCAGATCCAGTTATATTCTGCATGCACGAATCTGGACAGATTTGTGGGTTTTCCTCTATACCTTGGAAGATGGAAGGGTTGCTCTTTGGGCTTCTCTAGACATAGAAAAGAATGTTCTCATTATAGTGTGGAGAATACAAAGAAGCTAGCCTTCTCTATATAAAGAGGGGAGATGAGAATTGTAGATATAACAACAACAACAAAGATTCACTACACAAGAGAGTTGTGAGTGAGCTTTCATCCTCTCAAGCTCATTATGAGAGAAGTTGAAAATTCTCAAGCTACGCTATACCGACTTGAGAAAGACACTTTTATATTTTACATTTCCTATAGTGAAATTGGCAGAGGCTGGTGTGGGAGGACGTAGGCACCACATTGGAGCCGAACCTCGGTAAATCATTGTTGCACTGTATTTGTGTGATTTTCTCTCTTACTCTATTTTTTTTAATTTTTTATCACAACACAAAGACGTGAAAGTCTTTGCTTCCCAACAAGTGGTATCAGATCGAAGGTTTTCTAAGCTCCTGTGTAAAGCTATGGAGGCGACTTCCAATCACATTCGCATGGTCACCCTCAACGGAAGCAACTGGATGATCTGGAAGTCAAAGATAGAAGACCTCCTCTACTGCAAGGATCTTTTCGCACCAGTAAAGGGAGATTCAGCCAAGACGAGACTACACCCGAAGACGATTGGAAGAAGCCTAATCGGAAGTAGGGGTGGCAATTGGGTCGGGTCGGGTCTAATTGGGTCGGGTCTTAAATGGGTCGACCCATAATCGGGTCGGGTTGACCCGACCCAATTATTTATATGGGTCAAAAATCCAAACCCAAACCCGACCCGGTATTATGCGGGCGACCCGACCCGACCCATTTGACCCATTTAACTAAATGGGTCGTCGGGTCGGGTTGACCCGTTAGACACAAATGACCCATTTGAATGACATGTTTCACTACAAAGAAAGCTGATAACAAAGTTATGAGATACACATTTATTCAGATACCAAGAAAATTGAAATTTATAACAAAAAGCAATGGTTCAAGAGATAAAAAAGCCGTGATGGGCTAGTACTTTTCACAGAATCCACTAGAGTTTTGCTCAGCTCCGTTTTTTAAAGCTTCAAAATATGAAAATCTAACTCAAGCCACTGGCTTATGCTAAAAAAAAAATTTGCCACTAAACCGGCTTAATAGGAAGAGCAAATATTGGTATCTTGCTGACTGACTTTAACTTTCTTCTTGGTCCACAGCCTGTCGAGAGCACTATCAGCATCGGCCAGTAAAATATCAAAACCAACATAAGGAGACAAGCTCTGTTAACCTACAGAAAAATACCAAGAAATATTAGCGTGTATAAATTAACACCCTGCATTTATTTATAAGGTCTTTAACACACAATAGATTAGTCTTAAAAGGACACCAAGCTCTCTTCTATACTCTTTGAGGTTAAATGAAACATTAAAGTCTGTAATTGAAGGCCACATGTTTCTGTCATGTAATCAAAGTCTTTTTGTTGAAGTATAAATTAACAACAATCATTCACTCTTCGAAGTATATATTAACAACAAAAATAAATGTCATTACCTTCGTGCTCAAGTAAGAACAGTAGAAGATTCTTGAGTTAAAGACTCTCCAATACTAAGATTCATAATATCTTCGGTGAGCTCATCCAAATCTAATTCCTCATTATCTAGCATAAAAGAGAACAATAAACTTACAAGTTAATCAAATAGACTATGGAAGAGAGATATAAAATATTCTTTAATATATATACATGAAAATATAATTCATTTACCTCTCATTTCATATAACCAATCCCGTGCACACACTAATGCTTCAACGTTTTCCGGTTTGAGAGCACTTCGATATTGGTCAAGGACTCGTTCACTAACACTAAAAGCACTCTCGGATGCCACGGTAGAAATGGGAACTGACATCACATCTCTCGCCATGAGAGCAAGCTCGGAATACCGGAATTGATTAGACTTCCAAAATGCAAGAATATCCACTTCGAAATTCTGATCATATCTTGGCTCATCTAAATAAAGCTCCAATTGGAATTTTTGAGAGGTAACAAATTCTTGACTCTCAAATGAATCAAAGTCCTGTAATATTGAAACATATGAAAAAAAATCATTAAACAATGCATGTGAGATGCTAAAATTCATAAGATGAAAAAACTTTTAACATTTAAAAATATTTTACCTTCAAAACATCCATGCAATGTTCATCATAAATGTCTTCGTGACCATGGGAGCTCCCTGCCTTGTTAGAATCCTCAAATGTTATTGGCATACGAAATTCCGATTTGCTTGCACATTCATTGAAGAGAGAGAAGCTTGCTTTTTACCTTCCCAAATTGTCTAGAATCATCTCCATACAACCGCTTGTAGCAAAATTCCACAAATTGTATCTTATATCGAGGTCCAATACACAAGCAATAGCGAGCAGTAAATTATATTCTCTCTAATACTTTTCAAACTTTCTATTCATCTCAATAGCCATTGATTTCACATGAAAATCATCAATTTTCATCCCCATCTTCAAGGTATGTTGAACAACAAAAACCTTTGGAAAATAAAGATCAGTCGTGAGATATTTTGTACCGGAGAAGATACATGTCACATTATAAAATACTCTTAAGAATGTCTTAATTTTTTCGGCTTTATCTCATTCCTCTTCGGATGGACAAAATCTAGTGTAATTAGAATCACTTAGTTTCATGTGAAGAAAAGCTCGGCGGTAGTATAAAGAACTCTCAAGCATAAAAAAAGTAAAGTTCCATCTTGTTGGAACATCTTGCCTCAAACTCTTTCTTGCATCCAAAGAAACATGAGCCACACATTCAAGAAACTTTTGTTTTCTAATTTGAGAACCCTTAACGTACTTAATACTTTCTCGAATTTTAGAAATACAACCATCAAGTTCCTTTAATCCATCTTGTACAATCAAATTGAGAATATGTGCACAACATCTCACATGAAAGAGTTCTCCATTTCCAAGAAGTGCTTGCTTTAATTTAAGTTGTTCCTTCAACAAATCAACAAACACATCATTCGCCGAAGCATTATCCAATGTGCAAGAAAATAGTCTATGATCTATTTTCCAATCAACAAGCAAATTGTAGATTCTTTCACAAATTACGACACCGGAGTGGGGTGGAGACATAAAACAAAAATTAAGGATGCACTTTTGTAGCCTCCAATCATCATCTATGAAGTGCGCCGTGAGACAAAGATAACCATCAGTAACAATGGAAGTCCACAAATCAGAGGTCAGATTAACTCTACCAGGAATTGATTCTAAGAGCCTTTTAAGTCTACATTTTTCTTTCTTATATATGTTCAAAACATCGGACTTGGCGGTATTCCTTGAAATGTGTTCCACCTCTTCATGAAGGTATAAAAGAATAGCTCTAACTCCTTCATATTCAACAAATTTGAATGGCAAATCATGTTGGATAATTGCTCTAATGACCAACTCTCTAAACTTGTCCGGATCAAACTTTGATGCATGCATAGTTAAAGACCCACTCGATTGAGAAAACATCATTTGACTAAGATCTCTTTGCTTCTTACAAGTTTGTAAATGCTTCAATAAATTTTTTGTACTATGACCAGTGTCACAAATATACTTTGATCCACATTTATTACACCTGCATGTTCTTTTTTGTCCCAGACTTCTTCATCTTTAGTAAAATATTTTCAAACCATTAAAGTTTCTCTTCTTTTTTTTTCACATGAGACCCTTTCTTGTTAGTAATAGAATCGGATTTTTCACTTCATTCACACCAGGTGAAATATCCAACTCAATACCAATAACATCATCAACAGAATCATTAGCATCGAACTCCATAATTATCTGTAAAAATAAATATTCTTTCAAACAAAATATTATCAAATTCTCATTTAGACAACAAAATCCATAATACTCAAAAGCAGCTAAAAGCAAAACAATACAAAAAGACATGCAGGTTTGTCTCAAGAAAAGCAACCAATTTGTCATATCAAAGCGGCTTGATTAAGTATAAATAAGTCATTTGTAGAAGCATACTAATAAACATATAAATTGTATGTCAATTGCTCCCTTTTGTTGCATATATAGCAAGTGGTCAGAAAGAAAATTTAGAGTTATGACAACCTGTTAGATCATCGTGTTACAAACTAAGTCATTTGCATGGTTCTTTTCTATAAAACTATGTGGGTTGGTGATTTCATTACATCTGATTCTGTATTATCTTCAAGACTAGATCATTTTCTTAGATAGTTCATGATAAGCAGGAGTGACAAATTTCAACTGTGCATAAATATCTGCTAGAGGGATGGATTGCTTATGATAACTTCTCTTAAGTTCCAATGGGAAACAAAGTCTCAACTGATGATCATGAATCTTCCACCAGATGCATTAGCTGTAAATATTTTGTAGGAACCTTGTTCTTGCATTCTATAAGTAGATGGCAGTGGCATAATGTTGGTTTCAATAAGATAAAATCATGTATATCAAATGCAATGCTTCTTATTCTCTGAAATAAAGGTGAAAGTATTAGTGGGATTGAGACAAACTCAGGAATTGTTTATGCAATATAATTTTGTTTATTTATGAGAATGTAGTTAAAATTAAGGGGCTTTAGGTTTTTCTTAGAAGATTGTGCAATGTGTATGGTGTATTGGATTTTGATGAAGAAAGGATGGAGAGCTAAATTATGAAGTCCCAGACAGCATTTAAGCAAATTGAGTGGATATATAATATTGCAGAAATGTATGTTGATGGAAGCGATATAGAAATAATGGTAACTTTATCTTATCCATTGAAATTTGTTTGCATAATATCGAGATTTATATTAAGATTCTTAATTTAGGAGAATCTGAAGGAAAAAAACTACATACATCAAAACCCTGTTCTTTTAGTTCGTTCCTCTTGAAGGATGCAAAGCTATGATTTTCTTAGAATCTTACACAATCAATTAAGGGCTTTTTTGGTTGCTGCAAGTGGACCGGATTCAAAGCCCACTTGCAGCAATTTTTTTTCCCTTTGTTCAAGAAATCATTCTAATTGATAGGTAGATCACCATGCTCAAGAAATCATTCAAGATACCAAAATTATTCAGGATACCAGACAACGGATCTGAATCTGATGAAGCTCGTGCGAATGTCTCAAAGAAAGGAGGAAGAGAAACTTACCTTTGTAACTCCCCGATCCCGGCGGGTACGGAGACGTTACTGCAACGTATATACGCAGGTCAGAAATACCCTCACGTATATATGCTAAGCATCAGTACAGGCAAGAATCAGAGTACGGAAGCAAATGGTGCATTATACATTCCAACACATGAGTACAATTACAAAGTTATCACCAGAGGTGATAAATATTACAATAATATTACATCACCGATAGGCGCAAATGCGAGAATACAAAGAGATGTACAAGTATGAACAGTACAAAAGGCACTCACGAGTTTACAAAAGGAAACTCGAGAGGCACACAGGGGGCCTGGAAGGATGGGGCTCTGAACGGTCTGCTGGAGATCCACGCTACCGCTGCGCCACTCTGATCAGCAACTGGGAGAATCCACACGCTCCAAGCTCCATGACCTGGACATGAGGATCCAGGGGAGTCAGATGAAACTCCCCAGGCGAGTGGTGATGTAAATGCCAGATAGCGTGCTGAGATAAGTACAAGTGTATCGATAAAATCGAATCATAATCATGCATTGAAAATCGTTCGTGAGCAGAAGCAAGTAAGCAAGTAGATGTCAGACAGGAAGTACTCAGGGTATGGTGAGAACAGGAGACTGGTGAAATAGAATACAAGGAATAAAGCAGGGTATGAACAGCTAATATGATAATAATCATAAAACCGAAAATCAGAAGTAAAATCCAGTACAAGCAAATATGGCGAGGCATATCACAGATTCATAGCCGTCTAAGTTGCAGGCTTCAGTATGCGTCCCATTCCACATACTTCTACTTACAACTTAAAGAGCAGGTTATCATCTTGACACTTTATTATTACTCGTCTTACCCTCATATCTAGATATGTGAACTAGCGTCCCAGCACACATATATCCATATCTGAGTAAAGCAAGGCTGTTATTGAAAACCAGCGGGGGTATCAACGAACTATGTTTATAGTGGGTCCCGTACATACCCGGGACCACGGCCCAGGATTGTTCCGTTGCTTGGTGACGGAACCTGCCGCAAGGCGATCAGGAGGGTCTTATGGATGCCCTTATCATGATGGTACCAGGAAGGAGGGAGCCAGCACTCCCCTCGGTCGCCTGGAGGCCCTCAGGTCAGACCGGAAGTTTTAGTTGCACAACAAGCCTAATACCACTGTAAACACGAACACATATTGATAGCCGCAAGTTTCCCCCGACCCGATGCAAGTTGTTCCTTTTTATGATTTATTTGGTAATTATCAATTTACGGGAATAACAGGTGCAAGACATGATCAGGAGTTCAGGAGTACATGAGTACTATAGATTCAGGTCACTGTATATATAATACAGGATAATAAGTACAAGATTCAAGTCACTGCATGAAATGCAGGATAACAAGTATAGTATTCCCGTAAATGAGATAATCATAGGTCAAGTATATCATGCCGGGTGTCAAGGGATAGCATGACAAGATGGTGATATTAGACAAGTAACCAGTCATGTCAAGAGATTGATATTAGTCCGGTGCCAAGTCATGTCATAACAAGGGGCCTTGCCAAGTAGTAGCATGTCTGGAGTCAGGTGATAACACATCAGTTGCCAGGTGATACAAACAGGAGTTAAATAGTAGCATGTAAATGACAGGTATGAAGTAATGGCATGGCAAGTGTTAACATATCAGGTAAATACATGACATGTGATAGAGTAGTAGCTGAGCACAACCAAGCGGAGCTAAGCAAGCTGGAGGCACAGATAGCAAGCAGTATTTAACACTGGAGCGTCTGACAAGATTACCGGGACAACTCGGCTTAAAGTGCGAGTAGAAAATCCGGCAGCATCTCGCCTAGACGAATCTAGTGGTAAAGCGCTGAACGCTGATCATGATAACCAGGCAGAGCTGAACAAGCTGGAGGCACAGGCAGCGAACAGGGTTTAGACACTAATACGCTTGGCGAGGTTACCGGGACAACTTGTTTTAGAATACGAGCAGAAAGTCCAGTAACAACTGGCCTAGACGAATGTAGTGAATAAAGCGCTGAGCGCTAAGTATGCTCACCAGACGGAGCTGAGAAACCTGACGGTCCCAATCACCTATCTTTGGAAATAGTGAGAGACCGGAGGCTGAAGGGTCCGAGTACGCTCGGGGTCTAAGCGCACTCACGGTGGCTACTAGCCATCCCAAGAGTGGGCAGAAACCCAGAGTCCAATCGACCATGAAGGGTTGGCCATGCATGGTATAAAGAAGCAAGTACATATAAACATGAAATAAAATACATGTCAACCCGACAAAGCGGGGAAACCCAAATGGAGGCGAGAGCGAGAACACTCGCCTAAATCACCCGAAATGCTGAAAGGTCTGAAATTCAGGGAACTCACGCACGCGCCATAAAATATGATATAAATATTTAGAGAGAGAAAGTGAAGAGGAGAGAGAAAGAGTTAGAGAGAGAAAGAGAGAGAATTCTAGAGAGAGAAGTATATGGGAAGAGAGAGTGCACAGGGAGACGCGGGTTTTGAAAGTGAGACGCGGGGGTCGCAGACGCGGGAATAGCGTCGCGAGAATAGTAGACATGGAAATCACAGATGCGGGAATAGCAGACGTGGGAGTAGCAGACGCGGGAGTAGCAGATGCGGAAATAGCAGACGCGGGGTTCGCGTCGCATAGATGCCACAAACGCGAGGTCTGCACTCAAGTCAGGACGCGAGGAGAACGTGGACGCGGACGTGGGTTCTGCGTCGCGTTAACACAAGAAGAATACAGACGCGGGCATGGGCTCCGCGTCGTATCAATACAGGAACGCGCGGATTGTGTTAAGGAATTGCCTAGACGCGGGGTTGAGATCCGCGTCAGGAATAAAACAGAGAGGAGGGAAGGTGATTTCTTTGGTGGTGGTAAAAAGAAAGTGAAGGAGTTGATGTTGTGATGGTGAAATTGATGGTGGAAGTGAAGATGGTGGTGAGATGGTGATGAAAATGGTTAAGTAAAGATGGTGGTGGTGACGGTAGTGTTGTCGTTGCAATTGTCACCGGAATGATTACCGGAATAATCGTGAACGATTACCGGAATAATAACCGGAGCCAGAATGATCACCGGAATAATCGTGAACGATTACCGGAATGATCACCGGAGATATTACCGACGAAGAGGAGCTCGGCCCCAATCCTAAGGAGGTGGTCGGCCCTTGATGTGGTGATGGGGTGGTGGTTTTGTGGAGGGTTTTGATGGTGGTGGTATTTTTGGAGAAGGTAAAGGAGAAGGTGGAGGCTTTGGTGGAGTTGTTGGAGTTTGTGGTGGTTTTCATGGAGATGGAGGAGGAAGAAGATGAAGGTAAGGAGTCGGAGAAGTTGTAGTGGTTGTTGTTGTGGTGGATATGAAGGAGGAGTTGGTGGTGGTTAAGGTGTTGGTGAAGAGAAAAATGAAGTGAAATGAAGAAGGAAAGGTTTATATAGAAGTTGGAATTGTGAAGGTGATTTAAATAAATGTTTAGAGAGGGGTTTTTTAAAATGGCGGGGTGAGGTGGCTCTCTTTGGCCGGCCATGGTGATGGGAGAGGAGTTGGATATTTTGGAGAAGATATTTTTGGAGGAGGAGATATTTTTGGTGGAAGGTTGGAGAAGATAATGGAAGAATGGAGAATTTGGTAGGATTTGGTGGAAGGAAAAGGAAGGAAAGAAAATAGGAAAAAGGAAAAGAAAATGGAAAAAGGAAGATATTTTCTTGGAAGAAAAAGGAAAAATAATTAGAGTGGCGGATTCCCGGGATTCAGTTGCGGATGCGGAAAACTTTCGGAAAAATACCGAAATCGTCCGAAAATCAAGTATCTCGGAACGACCCGCAAAAATTCTCAAAAATCAAGAATATTATTCTAAGAATCAAGGTGAAATCTGTTTCAAGAAATTCTTTATAGTTTTTAAATTAAAAATCCTGGAATCGACCGCCAATATCGGTCGACACCAAATCTGGCAGAAATCTGATAAATTCTGAAAATTCTCAAAAAATGAATTAAGATAGTAAATATTATTCTAAGCAAATATGTGAAAGCGGTTTCTCAAAATTTGACTCCATTTGTAAATTAAAAATTCAGAAGTCGGTCAGCGGTGTTGGTCGACACCGGTTTTGAAGATTTTCAGAAAAATTCCAGAAATTCATAGAAAATCTAAAATATTAGAAAATAATGTTTGGAATTGGAATCGGTCAAATCTGATTACTAAAAAGACTAAATTGAGTAATACACTAGGATCGGGTCCCTGGTTCAGACTAGGGCTGACTCCGAGTCCACGAATCTCAATCCAAGATAGAACAATCGTACACATAATTCATAAAGTAAAACAAATACAGAAAGTAAATCAAAAAATACGATCAAAAAATCTGAATACGCAACTAAGTACGTATTCCGGGAGCGGGGTGTTACAATCCATCCACCTTACAAAAAATTGCGTCCTCGCAATTTCGATAAGGGGTAAATTGAATACAAAGGGGACAAGGGTGGAATTATACCAATCAAGATATGAAGCACTATAGGTAGGGCTCTCAAGTTGACTGAACAGTAATCAGAATATAGACATCCTCTGCACTTCCGGCTGTACTAATCTTCGAATGATGCCGAATAATACAGACTGATATCTTCGCTTTGCAATAGAATTCCCGCTGTACTGCATACTTAATATCACTCTGAGAATGAGCCAGAATACTGAAGATAAAGAAAACCCTGATAATACTGAGCATAAATAAAGAAGACCGATAGTTAAGAATTCCGAAGACCAGGCATCGATCACTCCGAAGACTATAGCCAATAATAGAGAATAACTGTAGAAAAACCTGAACACCGACTTCTTGAAAGATAACCCGATCGTGGATCAATCCTGAGAATACCCGAACTTCACAGAGTAGGCCGAAGAGATCATATAATAGCTTCATTCAGAACCAGCCGCTACCTCTCTAGTCTATCCATATCTCAAGTTGGTATAAAGGCTTCGAAAAACCAAAACAGGGGAAAGATGGAAGGGATTAGGAATCAAAGGAAGAATGATCAAGAAAGAATAGATAACTCTGCACTTGTAGTTGGAGTGTATAACCAGGACTCATGCATTCCAGTTGCAAATTTCTTTACCATTAATTTGCCGTCTGGACGTACTGAGGATGTAGAACCTAGGCTCTGATACCACCCTGTAACGCCCCGATCCCGGCGGGTACGGAGACGTTACTGCAACGTATATACGCAGGTCAGAAATACCCTCACGTATATACGCTAAGCATCAGTACAGGCAAGAATCAGAGTATGGAAGCAAATGGTGCATTATACATTCCAACACATGAGTATAATTACAAAGTTATCACCAGAGGTGATAAATATTACAAAAATATTACATCACCGATAGGCGCAAATGCGAGAATACAAAGAGATGTATAAGTATGAACAGTACAAAAGGCACTCACGAGTTTACAAAAGGAAAACTCGAGAGGCACACAGGGGGCCTGGAAGGATGGGGCTCTGAACGGTCTGCTGGAGATCCACGCTACCGCTGCGCCACTCTGATCAGCAACTGGGAGAATCCACACACTCCAAGCTCCATGACCTGGACATGAGGATCCAGGGGAGTCAGATGAAACTCCCCAGGCGAGTGGTGATGTAAATGCCAGATGGCGTGCTGAGATAAGTACAAGTGTATCGATAAAATCGAATCATAATCATGCATTGAAAACCGTGTCGTGAGCAGAAGCAAGTAAGCAAGTAGATGTCAGACAGGAAGTACTCAGGGTATGATGAGAACAGGAGACTGGTGAAATAGAATACAAGGAATAAAGCAGGGTATGAACAGCTAATATGATAATAATCATAAAACCGAAAATTCGAAGTAAAATCCAGTACAAGCAAATATGGCGAGGCATATCACAGATTCATAGCCGTCTAAGTTGCAGGCTTCAGTATGCGTCCCATTCCACATACTTCTACTTACAACTTAAAGAGCAGGTTATCATCTTGACACTTTATTATTACTCGTCTTACCCTGATATCTAGCTATGTGAACTAGCGTCCCAGCACACATATATCCATATCTGAGTAAAGCAAGGCTGTTATTGGAAACCAGCGGGGTATCAACGAACTATGTTTACAGTGGGTCCCGTACATACCCGGGACCACGGCCCAAGATTGTTCCGTTGCTTGGTGACGGAACCTGCCGCAAGGCGACCAGGAGGGTCTTATGGATGCCCTTATCATGATGGTACCAGGAAGGAGGGAGCCAGCACTCCCCTCGGTCGCCTGGAGGCCCTCAGGTCAGACCGGAAGTTTTAGTTGCACAACATGCCTAATACCACTGTAAACACGAACACATATTGATAGCCGCAAGTTTTCCCCTACCCGATGCAAGTTGTTCCTTTTTATGATTTATTTGGTAATTATCAATTTACGGGAATAACAGGTGCAAGACATGATCAGGAGTTCAGGAGTACATGAGTACTATAGATTCAGGTCACTGTATATATAATACAGGATAATAAGTACAAGATTCAAGTCACTGCATGAAATGCAGGATAACAAGTATAGTATTCCTGTAAATGAGATAATCACAGGTCAAGTATATCATGCCGGTGTCAAGGGATAGCATGACAAGATGGTGATATTAGACAAGTAACCAGTCATGTCAAGAGATTGATATTAGTCCGGTGGCAAGTCATGTCATAACAAGGGGCCTTGCCAAGTAGTAGCATGTCTGGAGTCAGGTGATAACACATCAGTTGCCAGGTGATACAAACAGGAGTTAAATAGTAGCATGTAAATGACAGGAATGAAGTAATGGCATGGCAAGTGTTAACATATCAGGTAAATACATGGCATGTGATAGAGTAGTAGCTGAGCACAACCAAGCGGAGCTAAGCAAGCTGGAGGCACAGATAGCAAGCAGTATTTAACACTGGAGCGTCTGATAAGATTACCGGGACAACTCGGCTTAAAGTGCGAGTAGAAAATCCGGCAGCATCTTGCCTAGACGAATCTAGTGGTAAAGCGCTGAACGCTGATCATGATAACCAGGCGGAGCTGAACAAGCTGGAGGCACAGGCAGCGAACAGGGTTTAGACACTAATACGCTTGGCGAGGTTACCGGGACAACTTGTTTTAGGATACGAGCAGAAAGTCCGGTAACAACTGGCCTAGACGAATGTAGTGAATAAAGCGCTGAGCGCTAAGTATGCTCACCAGACGGAGCTGAGAAACCTGACGGTCCCAATCACCTATCTTTAGAAATAGTGAGAGACCGGAGGCTGAAGGGTCCGAGTACGCTCGGGGTCTAAGCGCACTCACGGTGGCTACTAGCCATCCCAAGAGTGGGCAGAAACCCAGAGTCCAATCAACCACGAAGGGTTGGCCATGCATGGTATAAAGCAGCAAGTACATATAAACATGGAATAAAATACATGTCAACCCGACAAAGCGGGAAAACCCAAATGGAGGCGAGAGCGAGAACACTCGCCTAAATCACCCGAAATGCTGAAAGGTCTGAAATTCAGGGAACTCGCGCACGCGCCATAAAATATGATATAAATATTTAGAGAGAGAAAGTGAAGAGGAGAGAGAAAGAGTTAGAGAGAGAAAGAGAGAGAATTCTAGAGAGAGAAGTATATGGGAAGAGAGAGTGCACAGGAAGACGAGGGTTTTGAAAGTGAGACGCGGGGGTCGCAGACGCGGGAATAGCAGACGCGGAATAGCGTCGCGAGAATAGTAGACACGGAAATCACAGATGCGGGAATAGCAGACGCGAAAGTAGCAGACGCGGGAGTAGCATACGCGGGAATAGCAGACGCGGGGTTCGCGTCGCATAGATGCCACAAACGCGAGGTCTGCGCTCAAGTCAGGACGCGAGGAGAACGTGGACGCGGACGTGGGTTCTGCGTCGCGTTAACACAAGAAGAATACAGACGCGGGCATGGGCTCCGCGTCGTATCAATACAGGAACGCGCGGATTGTATTAAGGAATTTCTTAGACGCGGGGTTGAGATCCGCGTCAGGAATAAAACAGAGAGGAGGGAAGGTGATTTCTTTGGTGGTGGTAAAAAGAAAGTGAAGGAGTTGATGTTGTGATGGTGAAATTGATGGTGGAAGTGAAGATGGTGGTGAGATGGTGATGAAAATGGTTAAGTAAAGATGGTGGTGGTGACGGTAGTGTTATCGTTGCAATTGTCACCGGAATGATTACCGGAATAATCGTGAACGGTTACCGGAATAATCCCGGAGCCGGAATGATCACCGGAATAATCGTGAACGATTACCGGAATGATCACCGGAGATATTACCGACGAAGAGGAGCTCGGCCCCAATCCTAAGGAGGTGGCCGCCCTTGATGTGGTGATGGGGTGGTGGTTTTGTGGAGGGTTTTAATGGTGGTGGTATTTTTGGAGAAGGTAAAGGAGAAGGTGGAGGCTTTGGTGGAGTTGTTGGAGTTTGTGGTGGTTTACATGGAGATGGAGGAGGAAGAAGATGAAGGTAAGGAGTTGGAGAAGTTGTAGTGGTTGTTGTTGTGGTGGAGATGAAGGAGGAGTTGGTGGTGGTTAAGGTGTTGGTGAAGAGAAAATGAAGTGAAATGAAGAAGGAAAGGTTTATATAGAAGTTGGAATTGTGAAGGTGATTTAAATAAATGTTTAGAGAGGGGGTTTTGTAAAATGGCGGGATGAGGTGGCTCTCTTTGGCCAGCCATGGTGATGGGAGAGGAGTTGGATATTTTGGAGAAGATATTTTTGGAGGAGGAGATATTTTTGGTGGAAGGTTGGAGAAGATAATGGAAGAATGGAGAATTTGGTAGGATTTGGTGGAAGGAAAAGGAAGGAAAGAAAATAGGAAAAGGAAAAAAATGGAAAAAGGAAGATATTTTCTTGGAAGAAAAAAGAAAAATAATTAGAGTGGCGGATTCCCGGGATTCAGTTGCGGATGCGGAAAACTTTCGGAAAAATACTGAAATCGTCCGAAAATCAAGTATCTCGGAACGACCCGCAAAAATTCTCAAAAATCAAGAATATTATTCTAAGAATCAAGGTGAAATCTGTTTCAAGAAATTCTTTATAGTTTTTAAATTAAAAATCTTGGAATCGGCCGCCAATATCGGTCGACACCAAATCTGGCAGAAATCTGATAAATTCTGAAAATTTCCAAAAAATGAATTAAGATAGTAAATATTATTCTAAGCAAATATGTGAAAGCGGTTTCTCAAAATTTGACTCCATTTGTAAATTAAAAATTCAGAAGTCGATCAGCGGTGTTGGTCGACACCGGTTTTGAAGATTTTCAGGAAAATTCCAGAAATTCATAGAAAATCTAAAATATTAGAAAATGATGTTTGGAATTGGAATCAGTCAAATCTGATTACTGAAAAGACTAAATTGAGTAATACACTAGGATCGGGTCCCTGGTTCAGACTAGGGCTGACTCCGAGTCCACGAATCCCAATCCAAGACAAAACAATCGTACACATAATTCATAAAGCAAAACAAATACAGAAAGTAAATCAAAAAATACGATCAAAAATCTGAATACGCAACTAAGTACGTATTCCGGGAGCGGGGTGTTACAACCTTTCAGATTCGTGAAGTCGCCGAGTCCAATAGCTCGCCGGAGAGAAATTTGGGAAAGCTGTGAAGCTGCGAAAATGCGACTTCGGCCGGATCGATGGATTATTTGAAGTTGGAATTGGAGACTGGAGAGGGAGGAGAAGAAAGGATGGAATTGAATGAAGAGGTCGACGACTTGGATTGGTCGATGGATGATCTAGGGTTTCGTTGGATCTTGGAAGAAGGAGAATAGAGAATGGCTGCAGCAGAAAGAGGGGGAAGCGGGGGTTGTAGCGGGTTTCGACCGCGTATCGGTGGTATCGGGCGGTGAGAGGGCGGAGATGGGTTTCGCTTCGCGCGGGGGGCAGGGGGAAGGGGCGAGAGAGGGAGAGAGGTTATCTGGATGGACGGACTGAGAGCCTGGGAGAGGAAACGATAAATGATTCCCAAAAAAAATCTCTGGATTAAAAATATAAAAAAATAAATGGGTCTTAACGGGTTTAGCGGGTTTGGTGGGTTTGGGTCGACCCGACCCATTTATTAATCGGGTCTGGTGGGTCGACCCGATTACGACCCAAACCCGTATATCTCAAACCCATACCCACTTACTCTGGGTCAGGTCGGGTCTGGAGGGTCGGGTCTGAATTGCCCCCCTGATCGGAAGGCAGTGGGATACATTCGGCAGTGGCTCGACGACAACGTCTTCCACTATGTGTCCACCGAGACGTCTACACATTCTCTTTGAAAGGAATTGGAAGATCTCTATGAGAGGAAGACGACAGGGAATAAGGTGTTCTTAATCCGGCGGCTCGTGAACCTGAGGTACGAAGAGAATGGCTTAATCGTCGAACATCTGAATGAGGTATAAAGTATTATTATTCAGCTCTCCTCTATGAAGATGACTCTTGATGATGAACTGCAGGCCCTGCTACTTCTAAGCTCATTACCAGATATCTGGGAAGCTCTTGTGGTTTCACTAAGCAACTCGGCCCCCAACGACGTTGTCACTATGAGCCAAGTGACCAGGAGTCTACTAAATGAAGAAACAAGAAAAAAATCGTTGGGTTCTTCTTCGTATTTAGAAGCACTTGTCACTAAAAGGCGAGGGAGAAGAAAAAGCCGAAGGCCTAGAAAGTATGATGAATCTAGGGGCAGATCAAAATCAGAGAACTGAATTTCAATGAAGGAAATTGAATGCTACAACTGCCACAAGAAGGGACATATAAAGAGGGAATGCCGAAAGTTCAAGAAAGAACAAAAAAAAGAAAAAGACAACAAGGAAGAAAAATTGACGATGGCTGCTACCTCTGATGGAGAGGTAATAATTGTATATGATGATAATTTTGTTGGTCTTGCTTGTGACAATACCAGCTGGCTCGTAGACTCTGGTGCTTCTTTTTATGTCACTCCATGAGCGGACTTCTTCACATCCTACACATCTGGCAAATTCGGTTATGTTCGGATGGGCAATAAAGGCATCTCAAAGATTGTCAGAAAAAGAGATGTGTGCTTGAATACTAGTCTTCAGTGCACTGTGGTACTCAAAGATGTGAGGTATGTCCCGAACATCCATCTTAATTTGATCTCTACTGGCAAGCTTGACGACGAAGGCTACATCAACTATTTTGGTGGAGGAAAATGGAAGCTAACCAAGGGATTACTGATTGTTACAAAAGGTTTTACACCTTGCATGCAAGCATACGGAAGATGGAGGTGAATGCTATAGAAAAGAAGATCTCGACCGAGTTATGGCACAATCGACTTGGCTATATGAGTGAAAAGGTATGTCTCTCCTACCTGGCATAGAAGGTACAACATTAGAGACATGTGATTATTGCTTAGCTGTAAGCAATATCGAATTTCATTCAAACGATCCTCTCACTCTATTAAATCAAATGTATTAGATGCTTTGTATTCTGACCTCTGTTGTCCCATAAAAGTTAAAACTCTAGGTGGTGCACTCTATTTTCTCACCTTTGTAGATGACCACTCACGGGAGGTGTGGGCTTACGCCTTGAAGTCCAAAGATCAAGTGTTGGATATGTTCCAATAATTCCAAGTAAGAGTTGAAAGGGAAAGTGGAAGGAAGCTAAAGTACATCCACACCGACAACAGCGGCGAATACCTTGGTCCCTTCGACAAGTATTGTGCTAAACAAGGGATCAAACATAAAAATACAGTCCCAAAGATACCTCAGCAGAATGGCATTGCCGAGAGGATGAATAGAACCATTATGGAGAGGATCCGGTGTATGCTACGTCACTCCAAATTGCCAAAATATTTTTGGAGTGAGGCAATGAGAACAGCAGTTGATCTTATCAACCTATCTCCTTAGCTCCCCTGAATGGAGATGTACCAGAGAAAGTTTGGACAAGAAAAGAAGTATCCTGCAAGCATCTGAGGATTTTTGGGTGCCGAGCCTTAGTTCACATTTTCAAAGATAAGAGATCCAAGCTAGACGATAAAGTAAAGCAGTGCATCTTTGTCGGCTATTCCCATGAAGAATTTGGCTACAGGCTGTGGGACCCTATTGACAAGAAAATCAAAGTCGGGATGTGATTTTTCTTCAAGACCAGACCATTGAAGACTTTGACAAATCGAAGAAATTCGAAGACTCCAATAAAGTTTTTGTAGATCCCATCTCTCCTCCAGCAGTGCATGGTGATGGAGAGGGAGATGAGTATGACATCCCTACTGATGATGCTGACAATCAAGTTCCTACTAGTAACGAAGAGCAAGAAGATCATGTGGAGCAAGCACCACATGTCGAATCTTAGCTAAGAAGGTCCACCTAAGAGCATCAGCCATCGAGGAGATACTTTTCCAGTGAGTATGTACTTCTCACTGACGGAGGAGAACCAGAGAGTTATCAGGAGGATTTGGAGCATTAATACAAAAGAGAGTGGTTAAAAGCCATGAAGGAAGAGCTAAATTCCCTTCATGAGAATCACACTTATGATCTGGTAAAGTTACCGAAGGGCAAATGAGCACTCAAGAACAAGTGGGTATTCAAGCTAAAAACTGAAGAAGGATGTCCATATCCAAGGTACAAGGCCAGGTTAGCTGTGAAGGGCTTCAGTCAGAAGAAAGGAGTTGATTTTGAGAAAAATTTTTCTTCAGTAGTGAAGATGTCATCCATCTGAGTTGTGCTTGTCATGGCCGCAAGCATGAACGAGAAAATCGAACAACTCGATGTAAAGACAACATTCCTCCATAGCGATCTAGAGGATAAGATATACATGGAGCAGCCAGAAGGTAGCAAAGTTACAGGTAAAGAAAATCTAGTATGTAAACTAAAGAAAAGCATGTACGGTCTCAAGCAAGCTCCACGTCAATGGTACAAGAAGTTTGAAACATTCATGAATGAGCAAGGATACTTAAAGACGACGGGGGACCACTGTGTATCTATCAAAAAGTTTGATAGTGTCTTTATTATTCTCTTATTATATGTTGACGATATGCTGGTGATAGGTAAAGACGATAGAAAGATAGCAAGTTGAAGAATGAGCTTAGCAAGTTCTTTGCTATGAAGGACTTGAAATCTGTTAAGCAAGTCCATTGGATGAGGATATCCCGAGATCGGCAAAAAGACGTGATCTAGCTATCTCAGGAGCAGTACATCGAGAGGGTGTCGAGAGATTCCATATGGACAAGGCGAAGCTAGTTAGTGCTCTGCTTGATGCACACTTCAGACTCAATTTCAGTCAAAGTCCTACTAATGAGAAGGAGAAGGCAGACATGGCAAGGAGCCTTATGCATTGGCAGTTGAAAGTCTTATGTACGCGATGGTATGCACGCGTTCTGACCTGGCCCACTCAATCAGAATTGTCAGCAGGTTTCTCTCAAATCCCGAGAAAGAGCACTAGCAAGCAGTCAAATGAATTTTACGTTATCTTCAAGGATCATCGAAGACATGCTTGTGCTTCGGCCAGAGTGAATCTTTGCTACAAGGCTACACAGACGCCGACATGGCAGGTGATGTTGATAATCGTAAATCTACATCAAAATATCTAATTACTTATTCTGGTGGTGCAGTCCCTCGGCAATCTGGGTTGCAGAAGTGTGTGGCACTTTCCACTACCGAGGCCAAGTTCATCGCAGCTACTGAAGCGCGCAAGAAAATCTTATGGATAAAGATGTTTCTACATGAACTACGGCATGAGCAAGAGAAATACATTATCTATTGTGGCAGCCAAAGTGCCATCTGTCTAAGCAAGAACTCAAACTTCCATTCAAGATCCAAACACACCGATATGTGTTATCATTAGATATGCAATGTGTTGAACAAAAGTTACTAGAGTTAGAGAAGATCCATACAAACGATAACGACGCCGATATGATGCGAAAGTGCTGCCAAAGGAGAAGCATGTTTTTTTGGCAGGCATGACTACAGTTTGAAGATCCTTCCTCATGTGAATGGAGGGGGAGATTGATGGGAATGGGGTACATCCCCATGATAAATTATCATGATTATGATCCATAAGTTTGGTCAGCTGGTTGGGTTCAACCAATGACTTAATCAATTTTCAGGATGCAGTTTTTTGTGACAAGATGTGATTTTGAAGGGCAATTTTGAATATGGTGCAGTCATTATTTATCTTGGTCATCAACATAGAAGTTATAGAGGAACATTCCAGGATTATCTCAGGCCTTAAATCAAAACATTTGGATGAGTATTGATGAAGTTATCCTTATTTGAAGTTGCATATCCAGCTATATTCTGCATGCACGAATCTAGACAGATTTGTGAGTTTTCTTCTATATCTTGAAAGATGGAAGGGTTGCTCTTTGTGCTTCTCTAGGCATAGGAAAGAGTGTTCTCATTATAGCGTAGGGAATACAAAGAGGCTAGCCTTCTCTATATAAAGAGAGGAGATGATAGTTGTAGATATAATAACAATAACAACAAAAATTCACTACACAAGAGAGTTGTGAGTGAGCGTTCATCCCCTCAAGATCATTATGGGAGAAGTTGAAAATCCTCAAGCTACGCTATACCGACTTGAGAAAGACACCTTTTTATTTTGCATTTCCTATAGTGAAATTGGCAGAGAAAGGTATAGGGAGGACGTAGATAGCACATTGGAGCAGAACCTCGATAAATCATTGGTGTACTCTACTTGTGTTATTTTCTCTCTTACTCTATTTTTTTTATTTTTTATCACAACACAAAAAAAGAGAAAGTCTTTGCTTTCCAACAAAAATTGAAAACAATTCAGTCAATATGAACTTCACAGTTTGAGGTCAGATCAAAGAGTATTTAAATTGGGTCAGGCTTCGTTCGAATATTCCATGTTTTAGGAAAGCTTGCTTTAATCCCAATCCGAATTTAATTAGGATTTCAATTTGCTAATTTAGCTTTGGATTTTGCTCTGACCAAAGTTGGGTTCCGGTATGACAAGGGTTGACCCGAGCCGGTCCAGCTGGACTCGAAAACAACAAAGGTTTCTTATTTCGGCACCAAATCAAACACTGAGCCCTGATTCCAATAGAAAGGCCAAGCACCCTTGCCGAGCACACTTCTCCTGAGAGAGAGGCTGAAAATGCTTACGTTTTTGTGTTCGTTTTGAGGAGAAATTTTGTTGTGCCCAAAATGTTGTTCAGAAACACATTTACTCTCTCTCTCTCTCTCTCTCTCTTGTTTTTTAGTATATACCTTTCGGTATAAGCTTTGTGTTTCAAATGTTAAAATAGCTTTTCGAATTGATGTAGAGGAGATTTTTTTTTCTTTTGCTAATCATGGCTGCTGTGATCATTATGTAGGGAGAGAGGAGAAAGAGGAAGATAAAATACATCAGAAGAGTTTTTTAAACTCATCAGAAAAATAGCGCAGAGATCGGAAGTCAAAAGGAGCGAGAACGGAGCTCATAACAGGCCAGGAGACTGTAAGTACACCTGAGGGTGAATAGGTGTACAAGCTAATATAGGACAAATGATGCGAATTTAAACTTAACTGCTAGCACACTATGGCCTGTTTGTTTTGCCGCAAAACGCCGCAAGTCGTAAGTCGTAAAATGAGAATAAAAAAAGTGAATTATAGCACGGAAAATATATTGTGTTTTACGATGTTTGGTTGATAAAGTGAAAGTGTAAATGATAAGCATATTGAGTTATACGGTGTTTGGAGTTTGGTTGGTAAAGTGAAAGTGTAAATGGGAAAGTATATTATGTTTTACGGTGTTTGGTTAGTAATGTAAAAATGTAAGCGAAAAAGTTGACCACAAAATTAACTGTAATTAAATATTATAAATACTATTAAATTAAATATACTATTGTAAATTAAATTTTATTAATAAATTTGAGATAAAATATTAATAATCTTAATATTTTATTTATAACAATAATATTAATAAAATATTAGTATAATTAGTAAAATATTACTAAAATATTAACTAAATAAATAACAAAAAATTTAAGAAAATCTAAAGAACATTAATAAAATTTTAAGAATACTAATAAAACATAAATATTAAATCTTATGAAAATTAATAAATATAGTTATAATATTATAATATTATAAAATACTTAAAAGTTATTATAATATTAAATTTTATTATAATATTATTGTGATATTATAAAAATATAAAATTAACAAAGTAAACTATAATTATAATTTTAATAATAAATTATTATTATAATAATATTATAATGAATTATTATTACAATATTAACATAATAAAATATTAATATAATAATAAAGTATATTATAATATTAATAAAATATTTATATTAAAAATAAATAATTATATATATAGTAATTTTATATTAAAGTATAATTTTGTTATATTAATAAAATATTAACTCTAAATAAAATATTAAAAAATGGTATAAGTATAAATAAAATAATAACGTGTTAAATAACAATATTAAATAAAAATATTAAATTAAAATAGTAAAATATTAAATATTAAAACAATAATAAAAATAATAAAAAACTAAAGATTAAAATATGAAATAATTAAATAAGAAATTGAGCATTATTAAAAATATTAAAAAATATTAAATTATAATAATATTAAATTATATATTGATTATCAAGTAACTGCTTTGAACTGCAAGTGTACTATAAGTGGGATTTACATGACCACAAAATTAACTGTGGCAACTGCAAGTGGGAAAATATTGGAGTAAAAATAAGATTTACATGAGCACAAAATTAACTGTAGCAGTTGCAAGTGAGAAAATGAGAGTTGCATTCTACAAGTTATTTTTCAGCGAAACAAACAGTGAAAAATGGAAAAGAAGTTTTATGACTTACGACTTGCGACGTTTTGCGGCGAAACAAACAGGCACTATATGCAATTAAGAGTGAGCTCGAATTCCCCGTGAAGGGCTCTGAAACTACTCTTCAAATTTCTCGAAAATAAGAGTTGAGGTACTATTAGATGCTCTCTTGGTTCAACACAAGTGTGGGTACACAAACAATATCTAGCATGTATATGAATATGAGTAAGTAATAACAATACAAGATATATATATATATATATATATATATATATATATATATATATATATATATAGAGAGAGAGAGAGAGAGAGAGAGGAGAGAGAGACATAGAGAGAGAAAATAGATCAGACGCACACACAGTGATATGTTTTGAGGTTGGATTCACTGCTCTACGTCCCTGCCTTCACACAAAAGAATTTTCACTATGTTCACACAAGACCTTCCATAAAGGGATCTCTACTGAGGAATTACAACTCAACACTAGTATAGACTGTCCAAAAATCACTAAGGATAAGTCATCAGAAAGCAGAATTCAAACTCCAGACGCAAGGCTAATCAAGCCACTGGTGCAGCACCAAGATATGAGGGTTAAAACCTGCGTCTCAGCATCACTGCAATACCAAGATGTAAAGGTCGAAACCCGCATCTCTGCTTCAGTATAATGACTAAGACGCAGAGCTTGAAACTTATGTCTCAACCATCTATGTAATATCAAACTGCAGAGCCGAAGCTCGCATCGCACACAAAGCTTGACGCAGAATTTGAAGCTCGCTTTTCACCAAACGTGAAGCTCAAGCCTTACCTCAACGGCTAAACGCGAGGCATGAAGCCCGTGTTTCAAATACAGAGGAACCCTACGTCTCGGTTATAATTATCCTCATTGTTGGCCCAAAGGCCATTAGCCCTATATCTTGATGGATATTTTGATGATAACAAACCATATCTAGTTATATATTTAACAAGTTTTGTTTAAAAGAATTTCAGGTTAAACAGGTTGATTTGACGGTTCCACATCAAGACTCACAAGTTTGGATGCCGCCAAAAGATTTGCATTCCCAAGCCAAGCACAATAGGAAACTTCGGAATCAAGATCTTAAAGAAAAGACCAAGTCATGATCAAGACTATGAAGAAATTCCAAGATTTGTATTTTGATTTTTATTTTAGATATTTTGTCAAAACCTAGATGTTAGAAGTAGAGTTATGGGATTACCACTTACACACACTTTACTTTGGTTCATGACTTCAAAAAGAGTTTCAAATTCTATTTCCAATCTAGATTTAAAGTTGACATGTTTTTGGAAATAAGTTTTAGAAACTTTAAGTTTTGGAAAAACAATTCTTGGACAAAACAAGCTTTTATCAAAAGGGTATTTATCAAAATGTTTTAACATGATAGAGTTATGACATATGCTCATACTCTATGTTTTACAGGTCCAAAACATTCAAACCCAAGACCAAAATCCAAAACCCAGGTTTTAGGTTTCTGGAAGTTCTGATTTTTCAGAACTGAAAGAAACCGGTCGACCGCCCGGGTCAACCGACGGACACGCTGTGCATGTGTGTACGTCGGCCGACCGCTCCGGTCGACCGGAGCACTTACAGTGCTCTCTGTTTGTTCCGGTCGACCGGGACGGTCGACCGCAGTCCCCCAACGGTCGGATTTTTGACCGTTGGCGGTCGACCGGCTCGGTCGACCGGCTGCTGTCAGAACTTCTGACAGACTCCAACAGCTCTATTTTCTGACAGTTTTTCTTTTGGGATTTGATCCCAACGGATCTCTGGAGCTGTTTTTGACCCCTATAAATAGGAGGTCACTTCAACATGATAAGACATCTATTAAGAACATTTTTATAAGAGATTTTCAAAAGATTTACAAGTTTTCAAAAGGCTTTCATTTAGAAAAGATTTTCTCTCCAAAAGCCCTAAATTTCTAGACACCCATTTGAAGTCTTTACCTCTACTTCTCTCTAGCTATTGCACTACACAATCCCATAATTCCTCATCTACATATTGGTTCTAGGATTGTGCAAGTGAGCAAATTTTGATCAAGTGTGATCATTTTCTTCTTGAGTGAAGTTGTAGAGGCATCGGCCTCAAACGAGCTAGTGTGCTCCGGGTGTTGTTGCGGCATCACGAGAGATAGGACAAGTGTGTCCTTGTATTGGTGATCCAGTGGGATCTTCAATAGTGGAAATCCTTCAAGTGTGAAGGCGGGGACGTAGAGCGTGGCTCGAACCTCGGAAACATATCTGCGTGTTTGCGTTTGCTCAAATCTCTCTAAACTCTAAACTCTTTAATTCTTGCACTATTGATTGCTTCATTTATTGCAAGTCTTTTATTTGAGCTAATTGTGATAGTTGAATTTTAAATTCCGCATTTGTGCCATTTACATATAGCCATCACCTATTCACCCCCCCTCTAGGTGATTTCAATTGGTATCAGAGCCTAAACCTACAATTTGGTTTAACCACCTTAGGGAGATCCTTGTCATTGGCTATATTATTTGTTGCATTTTTCATATATTGTGCTTTATATTATTCATCCATGACATCACTTGACTTTTCTAGCATCAAGTCCCCACCTAAGTTTGATGGCTTGAACTTCCCTATTTGGAAGGTCAAGATGAACCTATTTCTAAAGTCCCTAGGTGTTAGAGTAGCTAGGGCCATCACTAGAGAATTTGTTGAACCCCTCACCGATGAGAGTTCATGGTCCGAGGATACCACCAAGGACTATGAGGCAAATGCTAGAGCCCAATATGCATTGACCCAAGCATTAAATGAGGATGACCTAGCACGCATCATTAATTGCAAATCCGCATTTGAAGTTTGGAATATATTAATTGTGACTCATGAGGGAACGTCACAAGTCAAAAGATCCAAGATTAACTTATTACGTTCTCAATATGAGAATTTTTACATGTTTGATAATGAGAGCATTGATGACATGCTCACGCGTTTCACCAAGATCACTAATGCCTTGTCTTCTCTAGGTGACGCAATTGATAATGACCAAAAGATTCGCAAGGTCATTAGGGCTCTTCCCAAAGCATGGGAAGTGAAGGCAACTACACTCAAGGAGCTCAACAATCGGGGGGAGATGGACTTCTCCGGCTTCATCGGTAATCTCAAAACCCATGAGATGGAGATGAAGGTAAGAGAAGAAAGAGAGGCACCCAAGAAGAAAAATGATCGCCTTCAAAGCCACTCCAACCACTATTGAAGAGGACGACTTATCGGAGGATTGCGATGAGGACTTTGCCATGCTTATCCGGAAGGTAGGCAAAATGTTTTACAGGAAAGGGAGGAAAAGCAACTTCCGAAGAGGGAAACCTCAAGGAAGGTTTGAAAAGAAGAGAGAAGAGCCCGGTCCTTGCTTCCATTGCAAGAAGATCGACATCTCATAGCGGATTGCCCCGCCCTCCAAGCTACTACCTCCAAGCATGTACCAAGGAAGAAGAAGGTTATGGTAGCCACATGGGATGATACGGAGTCAGAATCCGAAGAGGAGCACGACGCTGCTCACATGTGCTTCATGGCACAAGGAGACAATTCTTCTAAGGTAACCCTTGATAACACTTTAGAAGATGATGATCTTACCATGGATGAACTTGCTCATTTTTTCGAAGAGTTACAACATAGATATGAGATCTCTCAATCTCATAATAAAAAATTGAAAAAGGAAAATGATGTTTTAAAGAATAAACTTGATACTTGTCTTAGTGAGAAAAATGTTTTATCTAGTGCTTTTGAAAAATTAAAAGGTGACTTTGATAAATATAAATTGGCTAATAAAGGAAAAACCCCCATGGTTTCTTGTAATAAAAATGAATTTGTAGAGATTCAAAAACGGGTTGAAGTGTTAGACTCTACTCTTAAAATTTATGCTTTTGATTTAAAGAAAATTGCATCTAGGTTTCCTAAGGGAGTAACCCAAGGGAAACACACTCACCATGCACATGCACGGAAACATGCACACACACATAAACATGCATACATGTATGGTAGTGGTAGAATTTACATTTGCACGCATTGTGGCCGCAAAGGCCATTTAGAAAAGTTTTGTTTTGCTAAACATAATGTAAACAATAAATATGTTTGGGTTCGTCCCGGTACTAATCTTAAAGGACCCAAAAAGATATGGGTACCAAAAGACCTACCAAATTTAGATGATGCAGGTGGATCTTCTTCCTCCAAGACTTAGGGGAAACGGTGCCCGGGTGGTGGATGCAACTAAGCTCAAAGAACACATCGCATTTGCATCGCTATCTTGGAGGCACCTATTTTGGAGATTGCCCATGCTTTGTAACTTCTCCATTTAAAAGTTTTTGTTTGGTTATTTATATACACATGTATAGGATTGTTAGTTTACTTTTATGATACATTGATATATGCTTGTGTAAACTTACATCTCTATCATGTTTGTGTAAATGCCATGTTTTTATCTTGTCTTTTATACCATGTCCATTGTATGTCCTCATGCCATGCCTAGACTAGCTTATTTATATATACACATTGTATTTTCAAAACTAGAAATAAAATTTTATAAAAATTTCATATTCAAGCTTACCTTAGAGATGGCAATTGCGCACCTCAACTCATTCAAGAGGAATCAAGAGGATGAAGTTCAGAACCCGTCACCGGGTATTCGGCTTCAACATCTCTAAAAACTTTGTTTTTGTATGAAAATAAAATAAAATGTCTTGTGTGAATATTTTTGTTTGATAACCTAATGAAGATTTAAAACATTGTTGTATTCCTACATGTAATATATGCTCTACATTATTGATAAAATTTTTCTTTTAAATTTTTTTCTGTTCTCAGTTTTTTGGGCATAGCCGGTCGACCGACCCGGTCGACCGCAGTTGCTGTCTGTGGTCTTGGGTTCTCTGGGTCGACCGACCCGGTCGACCGCTGTAGCTCTCAGAGCTCTCGGGATTTCTGGGTCGACCGACCCGGTCGACCGCTCTGAGATGCAGAGCTCTCGGGTTTTCTGGGTCGACCGACCGTCGACCGTTCATCGAATTCAGCCCTAAAACTGCTATTTATTTGACTTTTCTCTCTCTCTCTCTCACACTCATAGCCGACGAACCCGACTTCTCCCCTCCTCAAAAATTTTCTCTAAATCTCTAATCCCTCAATCTTTTTCAAATTCCTTCCAAACCCACTTCAGATTCCATCTTTAGGTGCTGGATCTTCGTTTTCAGGACTTCCTCTCCGCAGAATTCGAAGAATTTCAGGTTTTCTCTGATTAGGGTTTTGTTCTTCATCTTTCAGGTAAAAATTTAATTTTTCCTACTGTTCTTAATATCTAGCTTTAGGATCATCTTCTTTTTGTCAAAGATTTTAGGTTTCTAAGTACTCTAGATCAAGCCCTAACTTATTTGACCTAAAAATCATCTTTTTCCTCAAAAAATGTCTAAAAGAACTAGGTCTGAAAAGGGTAAATCTGTTGCTCAACCCTCTTCATATGTCCCCAAGCCCAAACGACCTTTCATTAATGAGGTTGCTGAAAATCGGTTCATTAATCTTTCCAAAAGGAACATCAATTCGGGGAGATATGTCGTTATACAAGATTTTGAACACTTGGACATTCCCCAAATCCTGCAGAACAACTCCTTAAATGATTTCTTGACCATCAAAGAACAAGTCTATACATCTCTCATTCCCTATTTCTATACTAATTTCTCTTTTGATGGAAACCGTATCTTTTCTAGAGTCCTAGGTAGGAACATTGACCTTAGCATTGGTCAGTTTGCTGACATTCTACATCTCTCCACTGCTGGAGCTGATGTCTACACCCATGACCTTCATGATTTTGAGTTTCCGGAGGGTGAGTCTGCGCTCACCGCATCCACTTTGATCCACGGGGATAACAACCCAGGTTTGGTGAGGAATGAAGTTGTGAGTAGATTCACCCTCACATCTCAGGTCCTTGCCAAAATCATTTTCTATAACATTGTCCCTAAATCTGGTGAGTACAGCCATGCTAGGGGTCCTGTTCCATTGATCATCTATTGCCTTCTGCGAGGCATTAAATAAATGTTCCCCGTATCATAGCTTCTCATATGGCATCCGACCAGATTCGCATGTCGGGTAGGAGCTTGCCCTATGGCATGTTGATTACACATCTTCTTAAGCTTTAAATTTTAATCTCTCATCTGAGTCTCCTGATGATCCTCTAATAAACATTGACGGAGTTCTCTTGAAGAGGATGGAAGCCCAGTTGCGTCGACACGCTCCTGAGCAACCTCCTGTTCCTCCTGCTGCCCCAGGGTCTTCTTCGGCCCTAGGGACATCATTTGCTTCTGCCCCTGTTTTACCTTCAGACCTTCAGGCTCTTATCTCCTCAGAGGTACGCTCTCAGTTCGAGGCACACCAGGCTTGGATTGAGCAGCGTGATGTAGCGCTTCGTGCAGAGATGGACGCACGTTTCCAGCGCGAGGCAGATTCTCGTGCGGTGATGGACTCACGTATCCAAGGAATTCGTAATGATTTGTCCTATTTTGCTGACTCCATGAGATTCATGGATACGCAATTTGAGGCACTCTTTACGAAATTCGACATGCTTGTTCCTGATCCCACTTTCATTGCTTGTCCACTTCCCTCCACTGGCCCTCCATTTCCCACCAGAGCTCGTTCATCTGTTCCTCCACCTCGGACTAAAGTTGACGGCATTGATCCAGAGAAGGTGGTAGCTTCTTCTTCTTCTTCTTCGGAGGAAGACGATGATGGTGACAAGAAGATGGATGCTGCAGAGAGTTCGTCTGAGGACGAAGAAGATGAGGAAGACGATGAGGACGACGATGCTGCTAGTGCCAAGTGATGAGAGTGACCTCCCCTTATTTGATGATGTCAAAAAGGGGGAGAGGTATTTGTTGAGAGACATATTTTGTGTTTTGCTTTTGTTTGGACATATATTTCTGTTATGTTTTGTGGACATGTATCTTTTCCTTATATGTATCGTTTCTTTATGTCATATATGAAATCATATTTTCATCCTTATTTATGACATGAAAATTGTTGGCATGGACATGTGTATTATCACTTGATGTCTATCATTTATCATTTGCCATATTTATCCATGCCTGAGTATGATTTTTATTATATGCATGTGTTGAGGGGGAGCTTCATTTGAAGTCTCTACCCAAAATATTTGTGATAACTAAATATGTTTTGTCATCATCAAAAAGGGGAGATTGTTGGCCCAAAGGCCATTAGCCCTATATCTTGATGGATATTTTGATGATAACAAACCATATCTAGTTATATATTTAACAAGTTTTGTTTAAAAGAATTTCAGGTTAAACAGGTTGATTTGACGGTTCCACATCAAGACTCACAAGTTTGGATGCCGCCAAAAGATTTGCATTCCCAAGCCAAGCACAATAGGAAGCTTCGGAATCAAGATCTTAAAGAAAAGACCAAGTCAAGATCAAGACTATGAAGAAATTCCAAGATTTATATTTTGATTTTTATTTTAGATATTTTGTCAAAACCTAGATGTTAGAAGTAGAGTTATGGGATTACCACTTACACACACACTTTACTTTGGTTCATGACTTCAAAAAGAGTTTCAAATTCTATTTCCAATCTAGATTTAAAGTTGACATGTTTTTGGAAATAAGTTTTAGAAACTTTAAGTTTTGGAAAAACAATTCTTGGACAAAACAAGCTTTTATCAAAAGGGTATTTATCAAAATGTTTTAACATGATAGAGTTATGACATATGCTCATACTCTATGTTTTACAGGTCCAAAACATTCAAACCCAAGACCAAAATCCAAAACCCAGGTTTCAGGTTTCTGGAAGTTCTGATTTTTCAGAACTGACAGAAACCGGTCGACCGCCCGGGTCGACCGACGGACACGCTGTGCATGTGTGTACGTCGGCCGACCGCTCCGGTTGACCGGAGCACTTACAGTGCTCTCTGTTTGTTCCGGTCGACCGGGACGGTCGACCGTAGTCCCCCAACGGTCGGATTTTTGACCGTTGGCGGTCGACCGGCTCGGTCGACCGGCTGCTGTCAGAACTTCTGACAAACTCCAACAGCTCTATTTTCTGACAGTTTTTCTTTTGGGATTTGATCCCAACGGATCTCGGGAGCTGTTTTTGACCCCTATAAATAGGAGGTCACTTCAACATGATAAGACATCTATTAAGAACATTTTTACAAGAGATTTTCAAAAGATTTACAAGTTTTCAAAAGGCTTTCATTTAGAAAAGATTTTCTCTCCAAAAGCCCTAAATTTCTAGACACCCATTTGAAGTCTTTACCTCTACTTCTCTCTAGCTATTGCACTACACAATCCCATAATTCCTCATCTACATATTGGTTCTAGGATTGTGCAAGTGAGCGAATTTTTGATCAAGTGTGATTATTTTCTTCTTGAGTGAAGTTGTAGAGGCATCGGCCTCAAACGAGCTAGTGTGCTCCGGGTGGTGTTGCGGCATCACGAGAGATAGGACAAGTGTGTCCTTGTATTGGTGATCCAGTGGGATCTTCAATAGTGGAAATCCTTCAACTGTGAAGGCGGGGACGTAGAGCGTGGCTCGAACCTCGGAAACATATCTGCGTGTTTGCGTTTGCTCAAATCTCTCTAAACTCTAAACTCTTTAATTCTTGCACTATTGATTGCTTCATTTATTGCAAGTCTTCTATTTGAGCTAATTGTGATAGTTGAATTTTAAATTCCGCATTTGTGCCATTTACATATAGACATCACCTATTCACCCCCCCTCTAGGTGATTTCACTCATTACTGGGTCCATTACTACCCACATAATAAGGGGAGTTAACCCCCATTATGGAGGGTTTGTAGGGGACATTTCTATCCCTGAAACCCCTATAAATAGCCCAGTTTGCTATTGAAGAGGGGTTGAGAAAGTTTCTTTTGATCAGACTCTCTTGGTTGGAAAATTTAGTCGGCAAAATCGAACGAGATTGAGCAATCAGAGGTTCAGTGAGAGGAATAAAAAAGAGTTCAACTCTTCCGACAACTTGCTTAGTTCAAGTTTGTTCTTGTCTAAAGTCTCTTTGAGATTTTGTTGGACAAAAGCTGTGTTACTCCGTCCATCGTCCAAAGAGAAGATCCTCAGAAGATTGTGACGCTCACCCGTCAATGAAAAATAAGATTCACTTTCCATCATCACATCAAGAACCTAGCATTAAACAAAGGAATGATTTGGGCTTGATATCTTCTCTCTCTTGTAATCGGATTATTGATCCATTGTAACTTTCTTTACAGTCAAATAAAGAATTTACACGCTTTCAATTTTTCCCATCAAATAAGAGATGGCGACTCCGCTGGGACTACTTACTCTACTGATAAACAAGTCGTGGTACAAGGTGACGTCACCTCCATGGGAAAAACGTCGAATCACTCATAGTGAAATTTGACTAGGCAAAGTATGAAGAGTTCCTCTCTTTCGGCTCCAAGAGGCCTAAGGACGCGGCAGTACCACAAGGTCTCCTCAAGGATCCACTATCGAGTCCATTCGGAGACTTCTTCAGACGCGACCGATGCGAAGAGCGCCATGGCTAGCCGCATCGCACGCGAGGCCCGCGTCAACGTCTCCTCGGAGACCCTCGTGGCCAGGTCGTTGAAGGCCAACTTGGCAATGCCCTGCCTCTTCCTTGACTCCAAATTACTGGGGTTCGCAGCTACCCATGAAGCGTAATCGTAATGCTAAGCGTCGACAAAGGAGATGTGTGCGTCAACTACAGACGCAAGGAGCTGATGTGGGCTCAGGCCCACGTCTTTTCTGAACTGCGTCAGACGCTTGAAGTCCGCATTTTGAGACCAAAATACGAAGCTTCAGAGGCTCGCATTTCTGAGGCTTCCTCTCTCAGACGCGACAATCAGCAACGCGAGAAACGCATCTCTTCTTAGTAGAGGCATGAGACCCGCATTTTCAAGCCAAAAGCGAGAGCCGCGTTCGCATTACAAAACGTGAGTTCCGTGTTTCTTAACTCTGCGTCTCTGAATTGCGACGCAAGGACAGCTCTCAGAAGCTAAATAGCCCTCGAACACTCGTGTCTAATCTCTTTGATCCCTCTTCGACAGATCTAAGAGATTATTTGACAAAGAAGAGGAGCGCTAATCAGATCGCTCCGTCATGTTGCTGTGAACGGCTCATCACGGCAATGCTCTCTGAATGTCGCTGCAGCGCACATGTAAGCAAGCAGTCAACATCCAGACGATTAACCTTGACCTCCCGATCAGCCAAAAGCGTCGTCCCTCACACTAGGAGAACCTTCTTTGACACGGAATACCCTAAAGTCACTTCAAACATGACAGGTCTAAGCAGAAGCGGGGGAAAACAACCGGCAGTAAGCTCTGATGAGTCTGATGCTGAATAGAAGGAGTGTACCGCCACACCACTCGAACGGGTGCGGTGGCCCCAGTTGACTATAGTGCTCTAGCCCTGGGCATTGATATAAGCGAATCCCACTCCGCCATTGTAGAATCGCAGGCCTCGAACTCTTCTGTAGAAAAAGAAGCCTTTGTGTATATGGAAAACACTCCTGAAGAGTTGGCCTGGCGCTTTGAATAGCCCGCCCAAACCCAAAAGAAACAACTCAATAATAGTAGTTATGCATCGCCTCAACATCAATCCAGATGCGAAACCAGTCAAACAACAGCAGCGACAGTTCCGTCCAAAAATAATGAAAGCAATCCCGTTGGAAGTCAAGAAGATTATAGGCTCCAGTTTTATCAGGGAGGAACAATACCCTGATTAGGTGGCCAATATCGTTCTCGTTACCAAGAAAAATGAGAAGATCCGAGTTTGGATTGACTTTCATGATCTAAATGAGGCTTGTCCTAAAGATGAATTCCCCTTCCAATCACGGATGTCATGATCAACAACACGTGTGAATTTGAATGGATGTCCTTCATGGATAGATTCTCAGGATACAATCAAATCAAGATGTACCCTGATGGTAAAAAGCATACATCTTTCAGGACACCGTTGAGAGTGTATTGCTATACTGTCATGCCCTTCGGATTAAAGAACGCAAGGGCAACGTACTAGAGAGCTATGAATGCAACCTTCCATGAGCACATACGCAAAACAGTGGAATGCTATGTCGACGACATTGCAATAACAAGCATGCCAAAAGCGATCACATAGCAGATCTGAAATTAGTATTCGATATTATGCAGGAGCATCAACTAAAGATGAACCCCACCAAACATTCCTAGGGTAGCCAGCAGTAAATTCCTAGGGTTTGTGGTACATCCAAAGGAATCCACCTCGACCCAGAGAAAGTCCGCGCTATCCAGGGGATGCAACCTCTAAGGAATCTTAGAGAACTAAGAGGATTATAAAGGCGATTAGCATATATCTAGAGGTTTATCTCTAATCTCTCAGGATGATGCCAACCCTTCACCAAATTAATGAAAAAGGGTGTTTCATTCATTTGGGACGAGGCTTGCCAACAAACGTTCGAGGAAATTGATTAATCACATATATTGCATATACATTGTCACTTTACCATACTTTTTAACTAATAAATCCTATTAACAAGTCTTCTTTTTCTTTGTTTAATGTAGGCCCAATTGCTAAAAGAAAGAAATGAGAAACAAGCCCAAAAGCCCACCAAATTCTGATTTAATTCAGAATAAATTTGAAATCAAGGAATCAGGGCAAATCTTGGCATATCAGATAGGTTGAAAATCGATTGAAAAAATTCTCCCTGAATCAAGCGGTTGAAGCCAAACAATCAAAAGCTGTTTCGTCAAATCTTGGAGCAGAAACAAGAAAATCAGAAGAAGATATAGGAGATTCACCAAACGAGGAGAGCCAACCAACTGAGTGTGGCCATCTGGCCACACCAGGGACGCGAAAGCGCGGCCCAAGCCGCGTTTCCGCGGCATTGTTATGTCAGTTGGGGGAGCGTTTGCTCCCCCAATCTTCCCGGGATCTCCCCCTCTGATTTTTCCCTATAAATACCAATTTCTACAGGGCAAAAAGGAGCGAAGAGTAGGATTAGAATTTTGTTTATACTTTCAAGATTTAGGCTCTTTGTTAAATAGTAAAAGTTGTATTTTGTTTTGCAATTTATAATCTAATACAAATACTTGTGAGAGAGAGGAATTGAGTGCTTGTACTTGAAGATTGAAGTGATATCAATACAAGAATCGAGCCACATTTTCTTCCACTCATAATACGGTACGTCTTGCGTTATTTATTTGCCTTCTTCTTTGTTTTCTATGAGTAGCTAAATCGGTTTTTCTGGGCTTACTATTGTATCTCTCTCCAGTTCTTCTTCTTTCTGGTTTTAATAAAAAAGACCCAATGAATCATTTGCATGCCTTACTTAAAGCCTTTCTTCTTGAAAGTGTTCTTGAAGGCACATGAGGATGGGTTTAGATTTTTAAACTCTTACTTCTTTCATGAACGTTTCTTGAACTGTTTTTACTTCATACTTGCTTCTTCGCGCTTGATGATTTAACATTCGATTCGTAACTATTTTTCAAAGAAAAGAGTGAACTCTTCCAACCATCTTATGTGCTTTACTTCAAACTTTCTAAAATCAACTTTAAGTTTTACCTATGATCAATTTGAGGCACTTAGGATTTCAAGAGAAGAATAAACTTTTGATTAGTGAGATAGTGAGCCCAGATTTTCTTCTTTATTATAATCAACAAAACAATTTTCGAGCTTTTTAAATCACCTACTCCAAAGCCTTCTCTAAAGTTGCAATTTCTCTTTTAATCATCTCCTTCTTTCCATTCTCTTTTCAATTAAAAAACGAACACAATTCTTTGTCATTAAACGAATCACCGAAAAGCTTTCATCGCATTCCTCCTCGTGGACACGACCCGTTAGCCACAAGCTACACGGTAAATTCTTAACTCTTTGATTGTTCTTTCATTTTAGCAATCAGAAATCAAATGGTACTCATGCAATCACCTGTCCTTACAACTCCGGTGTCAGAAAAACCTTTCCTGATATACGTCCGAGCGATGGATCATTCTTTAGGAGCTTCTAGCCCAGAATAATGATCAGGGACACGAGCAGACAATCTATTACTTGAGTAGAACTATGATCGAAGCCGAACTTTGGTACAACCCGATCGAAAAGGAATGTTTGGCGTTGGTATTCACCATCCAGAAGATGTGACACTAGTTGGTGGGCCAAATTATACATGTCATATCAAAAGTCAATCCCTTAAAATTGCTTATGACAAAGCCATCATCACTAAATAGTCGATTGGCAAAGTGGGCCATATTGCTCTCCCAATATAAGATGCAATTCCTGTCGCAAAAGTCGTGAAGGGACAGGCGGTGGAAGATTTCCTCTAGCTAAGCATCCAGATTCAAGAGTGACCAAACTTTATGTGGATCTCCCAGACAAGGTCGCTGAAGTTTGCTTGACCAAGACATTTCGAAAGACAGGTTTGGCAACTCTTCTTCAACGGCGCATCGAGAACGAGTGCGTGAGGAAATATCATAGCAAGAGTGGGGGTAGTACTTGTCTCCCCACAGAACTACGTAATCCCTCGTACATTCTCATTAACTAAGTCATGTTCCAACAATGTAGCGGAAGACTTAGTACCTTATTATAACGCAACTATCTACATGGCGAGAAGTTGAAACTTTTACATCGACCATGTACCTCGCCAACAAAATGCGCATGCAGACGCACTGGTATCTCCTGCTGCGTCCTTGGCTCTTCCAGCTGGAGCAGTAGAAAAAAAACTTGTATATAGCCATAACCTGTATTGTCCAAGATTCACTTTTGAAGATCACCAAGAGCCGACATGAGATCGTCAAGTCGAAGAAGCTCTAGAGACTTAATAAGTCCAAAGCTCAGGGATTGGCGATTCCCGTACATCGACTATATATTGTACGGCATCTTTCTGATGATCCCAAAGAGGCAGTTGCCATTAGAAGGAAAGCCCTAAATTCCACTATAATGCGATTGTAAGAACACGGTGTCGCCGATCGCATGATGGAGTCCTCCTCCGCTGCCTGTACACAAAGAGACACAAGAAATACTCAAAGAATTGCATGACGGCATGTGTGGGGCTCACCAACCTGGTCCGAAGCTTGAAGATCGACTC